>PVIH01007364.1:0-51717 GCA_004025045.1 Sigmodon hispidus
GGCCCCCACCATCCTCACAGAGACCTCATGAGGCCCCCACCATCCTCACAGAGACCTCATGAGGCCCCCACCATCCTCACAGAGACCTCATGAGGCCCCCACCATCCTCACAGAGACCTCATGAGGCCCCCACCATCCTCACAGAGACCTCATGCATCTCTAAAGCTTGGAGAGAACACTTGTCCAGCTGCCTCCAGAATAACCAACCCTTCAACCCCCACAGCCCTAGCTTCCCTGTCTACAGAAGGCATGGGTGGCTTCTCTGAGGCTGCTATCTATCCTGACTGTGTCCTGGGGTGGATGGAAAGGTAAGCAGGAGGCCAGGGGAACTCACGGTTGCCATAGCCCACCAGCAACACGGCATGGTCGATGAGCCAGGGGTTGCAGAGGGGGCGGAGAGGGTGAGCAATCCCATGGCGATAGAACTGGGAAGAAAACAGGGAGCAGAGGGCCAGTGTAAAGGAGAAATGAGGGAGGCACAAACAAGAGATGGGGCAGGAGCATAGGGGCCAGGCCTCACCTGCATGCCAAAGGCGTTGATGGCAACGGAGATTGGTCCTTTCTGGGCCAGCCAGGCTGCCATCTCTGAGAGGGAAGGCAGTGTCAGTGGTTACCTGGGCCCAGCAGCATCCACCCAGATGCAGCTCCCAGCCCCCCACTCACCATTCTCATTCTTGCTCAGCTCCACAGAATCATTGATGTAGACTTTGGCTTTCTGTGATGAGAAGCTGCAGGCCTGCACGTGGCCCTGGTAACTGTAGTCATCCTCTGTCTCCAGCCCTCCTGGAAAATGAGTAGACTCCTGTTTATCATTCACTCATGGTCTCCCAGGGCCCTGGGCCTCTGAGGAATCTCCTCAGACTAGAGATGACATATCATCTAGGGATGAAAGGATGGACGCTATTAACCAGCACAGACAAGACTCCACCCCCATCTCCGCCTTCTTGCTTCATCCTAGGCTTCGTGGCACCTTTGCCTTTCGCTGTTTGCCCGCTCTGACACTACTGCTAATGTAGCTCAGAACCTTGTTAGGCTCCTGAACCAGCTTCTTTCTAAGCTACCTCAGTTCCTTGTCTGATCCTTCTACCGCTGCAGCCCATGGCTGAACTTAGTACCTCTCCTCGGGACAGAGAAGTGTTGCTGTCTAATTTAGCAGCATAGTAAAAACACAGATTTCCAGGAAGTAAAAACATCAAGGTTCCCTGGGCCCTTGTCATGCATCAGAATCTCACATCTATCTTCTCACTTGGCATTGGCGACTGTGGACAATGTATAACCCATTTCACAGCTGAGACACTGGAGGCTCTGACTAAACTGACTTGCTGTAGATCTTCAGCCAAAAAGGGTCAACATAAAGACCAGAACCCAGTTCTGGGTGACTCCCATGCCTGTCTCTCCCTCTTGCAAAGAGGTGGCACCTGCTGCCCTTCCTGACCAAAATAATGCATACCCAATTTCTTTATGGCTGTGTAGGCATTGGAGGGCAATCCACCCAAGCAGGCCTTGTCCACCTTGTCACAATCCAAGAGCTCTAGGAGACAGAAGACTGGTTCCAAGGGGTCCTCTGGAGAGGCTGGCCTGAACGTCAGGGGGCTGGAGCAGGATGCTCACCCTGCTCTGACAGGGAGAGAAGATTCCCCCGGTTCAGGAACCACTGGCCCTCCACATTGCCTGTGACAGAGAAGGCCCAGCAGGAGCCACACATGCCCTGTAAAACAACGGACATGGTCAAGGCTCTACCTTTCTTCAGGGCCCCATGCAATTTGCCTTCTCACCCCCACATCTGGGAGTCCAACCTGGTCCTTTACTTTAGTGACAGCCCCTTTCTTCCTCCAGTCCCACTCAGGTGGAGCGATATCATTCACAGGCTTGGCTAGATTCATCTTCTTGCCAGGCTCCTTTTGTAAAAGGGGATTCAGGTAGATGGTGTAGAATTCTTCCTCTGTAGGTGGGGGGGGGCAGACAGGGGTAAATATTTTATGATAGCCCAAATGAGGAGCTTCAGGAACAGAGTCCAATCTCTTCCAAGTTCTGTGAGGGCTCTGGTCACCATCCCCACCTGTGAGGTCACTGAACTTGGTGATCCCATACTGAGCTGTGCCGCGGTCCAGGGCCTGAATCTTCTGTGCTCGTACCATGTTTCTGGCAAAGACAGTCAAGCGCCACTGGGCTTTTGAGGACCAAAGAGAAGGAGAGAGGCTTGAACCCAACCACATCATAAAAAGAGAGGTGGGTGCGATTAGCAAGCAAAGCTTCCCCAGGTGAGAGGTGGACTTTAAATTGAGCTTGAAACTTTTGAATGTGTTGGAGTGACTGTGTGTTTGTGTGTATAGATCTAAGGACATTACACGGGGTCTTTCACTTTAGTTTCACATGTGGTCTCTTACTGGCTTAGAACTTAATCTAGTAGGCGAGGATGGCTGGCCATGGGTCTATTTCTGCCTCCCATTTCATTGCTGTCTAGAGCACCATGTCAGGCTTCTTTGGTGGATCTGGGAACTGAACTAATGTCTTCACACTTTCTAGGCAAGGGCTTTACTGAGTTACTGCCTTAGTCCCAGAAGTTATTTGTGAGGGCAGATCCTTGGGGGAAGCAGATTTCAAAGTGACAAAGTGAGAGGTGTGGTCAACGTTGGGGCCAAAACTAGAACAATGACTTCTTGACTATAAAAGCAGTAACAGGGGGCTGGAGAGATGACTCAGAGGTTAAGAGCACTGGCTGCACTTCCAGAGAACCTGAGTCAATTCCCAGCACCCACATGGTGGCTCACAACTATCTGTAATGACAGCTGGTTGCCATTCAAGCATACATAATAAATAAATAAAATCTTAAAAAAAAAAATCTTTAAAAAAAAAAAAAGGCAGTAACAAAACAAAACTTAGCCCAAGAGAGGTCATGGGAAAGGCCATGAGGACAGAGGGAATCCAACAGAGAAAATCTGGTCTCCACTTTACCAGTGGAGGGACAGAAGCCCATGGTTTCAGGCCAGGAAGAGAAATAAGATGGAAAGAGGAGACAGTCCACTCTTTCTTGACATGATGGCTACCTCAAAAGCTGGATAAGAACCCAGGGATTGGGGTCCTTGAGAGACACAAGGTTCCTTCCTCAACATCAAGGTGCCATGAGAGGACAAGGCCCCAAGTCTGACTGGGACAGGGCCAGACAAGGCTGGGTCCTACCTTCCTTTGCTTCGTAACTTCGGTTATAGGTAGTCATGAAGTCCTTGAAGACTGTAGCCATCTTGACAGAAAAGTCCTGCGAAGGCAAAGGGTGTTTGTTTACAGAAAGTTCAGCCTGACTAACGGAGAGTAAAAGGAGAAGAGAAAAGGGCGGTCCGCTGCTTCTCCCAGATACAGGCTCCTCACCTGGGGCAGGGGATCCTTGTTCAGCAGCGGAAGGAATGAACTGAAAGTCTCATTTCCATATTCTGGATAGGGTTGGAACAGAGAAGCAATCAAAGCTGAATTCTGAGTCAAGTATGGTCTGGGCTATCCCAGTCTCCTTAAGCTATCCCAGCACCTGTAACCTTCGTATTCACTGGGCCACAGTCCCTCCTCAGCAGCATATGCTTTCCTAGTTCATCCAGGACTTCGAAGCTGCAGAGCTGGAGGGAGAGAGGAAGACTCTGGGGACAGGAAGACCCTGGCAAGAGAAGCTAGAAGCCTCCTCAAAGGAGGGCTACACAGAAGTCAATCACAGCTTGGTGGAAGGAGGTCCTGGCCAGCAGCAGACACCCAGCATCCAAACACCCAGCCTTTCAGAGCATCTTGATCTCTAACTAGTAACTCAGGGTGAAGTAACCTTGAATCATGGCCAACAATAGCTGGGACCTCATCACTCACCATGGTTTTCTTGGAAACAGGGAGCAGGCACACCAGTGGATCATTGCAAGGTGGCTCCTCCATGGTGGCTTCCAGGGAGAACAGAGAGCCCCGACCCACCTGGATGGAGGAGAAGGTGAGGCTGGCACAGCCATCCCCCATTCTGCTCCTCTTAGGAGCCTGTAGCCCACCTGTGCTTCTCTACCCAGTGTTAGGTTCTTTTCTCCACTGTCCAGGACAACATCCAAAATTTAAGCCAAACTCCACCTTGCATCATTCCTGGGCCCAGGCCCCGCGCCTGCTCCCCAGGCGTCCTCACCCGGCGGACGCGCCCGCGTACGGCCCCTAGTACGGCCCTCGTCCCCGCAGCACGGCCGTAATTGTACATGTCCAGCGCGAAGCGGGCGGGCGCCTGCAGCTCCGGGGGCGACAGATCCCAGGCCTGTTCGTCGTCGGCCCGGGGCTCGGCGGGGACCGGGACCAGGGCCACGGCCCGGAGCAGCCACAGCAGCCACAGCAGCTGCAGCAGCGGCGCCATGACGAGGGCGAAGCTGCTGGCCCGGACTTAGCGACCCACAGACGCGCGGCTCAACCGACCCAGGGCGGAGCCTGCGGTCAGAGGCCACAGAGTGTTTCCCTACCGCCCCGGACAGCGCCGGGCGGCCAATGGGCACCGATTCCTGGCGCCTGCGCGCTCGCTTATTTACGCGAGGCACGTGGAGCACGTGGGGATGGGGGTGGGGGGAGAGAAGGGCTCAAGGCTGAGAATAAGACTGGAAGCCACCACTTTTTCCTTCGTTACCTTAAGCAATGAAAGCCAGATCTCTTGAATCATGGCAGATCTGTGAAAGTGTCCAGTTTCACGAGTAAGGAAAGTGTTTCAAATGGCTATGATAAGAGTTATACTTGAGCCCAGGCAGCTTGATCTCTCCTTTGAGGCTCCTACTATCTTTCATAGGATAAGTAATATTACAGGTTCTGGGACCCGAGGATGTAGCTCAGTTGATAGAGTGCTTGTCTAATGTGCACAAAGCCCCTGGGATCCATCTCCAGCACGGAATAAACACCGAGCATGGTAATCCCTACATTCAGGAAGAAGATGAGACGTTCAAGGTCATTCTTGGATACATAGTGAATTTGAGCCTAGACAACGGGAGTCTGAGTCTCAACCTCACCCTGCATTTGTCTGGCTTTTATGAGGCAATCATACAAGTAATCAACAAAACAGTGTGCACAGGGGTGGGGTCGTGCCTTATGTATTATGTTCCAGGGCAGCCAAGAGACAGCATCACAACCTAAAATGGGAGGAAAAAAAAAATCTTCAAAGTGTAAAAATGCATGTGGGAATAAACCAAAGGACCTAACTGAATCCTTGCAGTTAAAGCTATTAAAAATAAACCCCGGGTGGTGGTGGTGCATGCCTTTAATCCCAGAGTTTGGGAGGCAGAGGTAGGTGGATCTGAGAGTTCGAGGCCAGTCTGGTCTACAGAGCAAGTTCCAGTATAGCCAGGGCTACACAGAAACTCTATCTCACTATGCCTCCCTACCCCCCAAGTAAGAATAAAAAGTAAAAAACACAGCCTATCGCTATTGCCCTGGGTTGCCTCCAGAGGTGGAAGGTAAGTCCCTGTTGCTGAAGACATGTAGGACCCAGGGGCCCCTTAGCTGGAAATGACTTGAGTACCTCCTTTCTGAGGACCAGCTTACATGTTAAAGCAGGAGGATACATGCAAGCTGCTTCTTCAGAAGGAGGGAGGAGACCAACAGTCCTATGACAGCTATGTGCCACATCAACACGCATGGTGAGGTAACCCTGAAGTGCAGACATGACAGGTATAGCTTGGTGGTACCCAAAAGCTCTCTGGTTAGACTTAAGATCCACTGAACAAGGAAACAATGCCTGTTGCTGAAAAACTTAGCCAGTGACCCAGGGCTAGGGGAGTCATGGATCTTGCAGGAGAATCTACAACCACCACTTTCCTAAACCAGCATAACCCCTAACTACAGTCTAATGTTTGTTCTTATACTCACAGATAAGTGTAGCCCTCACCCTTCATCCAGGAAACTTCTCTTTGAGCTAAACAGAAACTAATATAGAAAATCATCACCAATCTAAATGTAGAGTTGTGTAGAAAAACCCATAAAGTCTCACCCACATGACTCCCTACACAAGACCTGAACAAGGACATTAATAGACATGTTAAAGTGAGGGGGCACAAGACCTCAGACCCACACAAAGAACTACAGGCAACTGAGGATTGCTCAGAGTGGGAGAAGAACATCCAGCTGGTTGTCTAATACCAAGTAGCCCTAAAGACATATTTATAATGTTGCCCAACCAGATGTGGTGTTTAGTTCCAGCATTTGGGAGGCAGAGGCAGGTGGTTGTCTGTGAATGGTCTATACAGCCAGTTCCAGGACAGCCAGGGCTGTATAATAGAGAGACCCTTACTCAAAAATAAACAACAAAACAAACAAAAACAAATAACATAATACAGACTAAGTAAGTTATATTTAAGAATATATATGTATATGCATATATGCATGTAATAATAATTAGTTGATAAAAGGTACTATGAGTTTGAGAGAAAGCAAAGAGTGGTATATGAGAGGGTTTGGAGGAAGGAAAGGAACAAAGAAATGTAATTATAATCTCAGAAATAAGGGGGCTGGAGAGATGGCTCAGAGGTAGGTTAAGAGCACTGACTGCTCTTCCAGAGGACCCGGGTTCGATTCCCAGCAACCACATGGTGGCTCACAACTATCCATGATGACACCTGGTACCCTCTTCTGTATACTCTATACATAATAAATAATTTTTAAGAAAGAAAGAAAAAGTAAGTACAATAAAGTATAATATCCTCAAAAAATATGTAGGAATCTAGGTGTGATATAGTATGTGCCTTTGATCCCAGAATACTGAGGTCAGCCTGGTTTACCTAGTGAGTTCTAGGACAGCCATGGCAACATTGTGAGGCATTGATATTTTATAGAAATCAAAAACTTTTAAACACATGAAATGTGAAAATTCATGGAATTGTGTGTGCGCACATGCACTGTGCTCCTGGAGGCCAAAGAACAATCTGTCTTGGGGACTCAACTTAGGTCATCAGATTTGACAGCAAATGCCTTAACTTGCTCAGCCACCTTACCAGCCCACAAAGAGGAAATATCATGTAGTTTTGGTTTTTTGTTTTTTGTTTTTTTTTTTTAAAGATAAGGTCTTGCTTTGCAGTCCAGACTGACTTCAGATTCATCCCATAACCCAAACTGGTATTGACTGTGGTAATTCTCCTGCCTCATCTTCATGAGTGCTCTGATTACAGGAGTGTGCCACAACGCCTGGCTGACAAAGGAGACATTTTCACCTGCTATATAGTAAAGCTTTAAAAACTGAAATTTTAAAAATTACCCTTAGTTTGGGCATGGTTGTATAAGCCTTTCATTCCCATACTTGGGTAGCAGAGTAGGTGGACTTCTGTGGGTTGAAAGCTAGCCTGGCCTATGTAACAAGTTCTAGGCCATGCAGGGCTACAACGTGAGTCCTGTCTCAAAAATAATTACAATTTCCACCCCTAGGAATTACCAAGATTTGTATATGTTAAAACATGCATATGATTTTCAGAGCAGTTTTTTGGGCTGAAATGTACAGTAACAAGGGGCTAATTAAATAAAATATACTCAGAGAAGAATATTCTATAACTGTCAAACAAGTGAAGCAGTGAGTTATGGAAGAGTTATAGGCAAGCCTGGACCCCACAGTAAAAATGAAAATAAAGCAGCTATTTTATATATTAGATATATTATTTATATGTCAGTATATAGACCTATATATAAAAAGACACATATATGTTGACTATATATATATATATATATATTGAACCTGAGGGCCTTTATAAAGAAGCAGGGGTGAGGTAGGAGGGGGAAGCCAGAGAGACAATAGTATATCACTCTTTAACTGGTGTAGCTGTAAATACTTGCATACATAATAGAACATAATGTATCCTGTGTACATAGACTGTCTTTGAAATCGTGCCTACAAAGGCCTATCAGGCTTGCCTTTTGACATCTTTGTTTTTTTAAAGACTTATTTTTAAGTGTGTGTGTGTGCATGTGTTTTTATGAGCTTATGTGCAGTATGTGTATGTCTGGAGCCTGAGAAAGTCTGGGGTCATTGGATCCCCAGGAACTGGAGTTACTGATTGTTGGCCACCTGATGTGGGTGCTAGGACTTGAACTTGGGTTCTGTGGAAGAGCAGTGAGCACTCTTAACTGCCAAACCATCTCTCCAGCCCTGCCTTTCCGCATTTTGCAACATCCTTGTCTGGTCCATCCCTTCCTCTTATCCCTCTCCTCTGGCTCAGGACATCTTGCTATTCCTGGGGCAGCCTGAGCATTGTTGACTTGGAGCTAGTGCCTGTGTCAAGAGAGTTCCCCAGGTGTCTGCAGGCTTAACTTTTCACCTTCTGCTTTTGCTCAAATTTTGTCTCCTCAGTGAGGCTTACACTGACCACTTTAATTAAAATACTACCCTTAATTTCCCCTTCCCTCACTATTTTTTCTTTTTCCCCACAGTACTCCCCACCATATAACATTGGATTATTTTATGGCCTTAGTGCCGTGTTTATGGTCTGTTTATTGCTAGTGGAATGTGAACATAGAAGAGATCTTGTCTACAGAGTGAGTTTCAGAAAAGCCAGAGCTACACACAAAGAAACCCTGTCTTGAAAAAACGAGAGAGAGAGAGAGAGAGAGAGAGAGAGAGAGAGAGAGAGAGAGAGAGACCTTTAAATTACTCACTGATGGCATTGTCATTAATATGGTTAACTTTATAGAATCTAAGATCACAGAGATAAGCCTCTGGAAAAGTCCAATTAGATTAGATTAGATTGAGGGGAGGGAAATGGTTCTTACATGGACAAGGATCCTGGACTGCATAAAAAGAAGAAAGATAATTCAGCCATGGTGGGGCACACACCTTTAATCTCAGCACTCCTGAGACAGGGGCAAGTGGATTTCTGTGAATCTGAGTTCAGCCTGGTCTATATACTAAGTTCAGCACAGCCAGGCATACAGGGAGAAGATGCAGCTGCTGCTGCAGTAGCAGCTGAAGAAGTTTGCTCAGATTCAGCCTTCATTTTTCTGTTGATGCAATGTGACCAACCATACCGTGTACCTGACATTGTACCTTCCCCTGATGCAATGTGACCAACTATACTGTGTACCTGACATTGTACCTTCCCCTCATGATGACTGTATTCCCTGAAACTGAGTGCAAAACAAACAAAAAATAAAAAATGAAGAGGAAAGCAACATACAGATTATGAATTTTAACACCTTGTGGATGCTCAACAAATGCTTGTTAAATATAGAATATTATAACAACTGTTAACTGCAAGGAAGGAAATTGAGAATTGTAGCAGAAAGGAAACTTACTTTTTGTCTTTTGTTATTATTATTATTTATTATTATTGTTTTTTTCTAGACAGGGTTTCTCTGTTTGACAGTTTTGGCTGTCCTGAAACTTAATCTGTAGACCAGGCTGGCCTTGAACACCCAGAGATTTGCCTGCCTTTGTCTCCAAAGTACTGGGATTAAAGGCATCACCACAGCAGCCTGGCTAATTTTTAATTTTGTGTGTGTGTGTGTGTGTGTGTGTGTGTGTGTGTGTGTGTGTGTGTGCCAGATGATGCCAGTGGCGTCAGATGCTAGAATTACAAGTGTTTGCAAGCTGCCTGATATGGATACTGGGATTTAAACTTCAGTCCTATGGAAGAGCAGTACCTACATGTTCTTAACCAGTAGTCTGTCTCTCCTGCCTCAGAAATTTTTCAGTACACATCTTGATATACCAAGTGCTTTTATTAACAGTTAAAAATCTATTTAAGAATGTTTCAAGCTGGCGATTGTGGCACATGCCTTTAATCCTAGCACTTGAGAAGTAGAGGCAGGCAGATCTCTGAGTTTGATACCAGGATGGTCTACAGACTGAGTTCTAGCCAGGGGACACACACAGAGAAATCCTGTCTCAAAGAACCAAAAAGAAAAAAGAAAATATGTTTTAGCTCTGTCAGCAATGTGTAAACACTAGAGGTGACAACTGGGACCTAACTTTGCATTTGACAAGCAAGAAGTTAGGCAACTTGCCCTAAACCATACAGACAGGATTTACATACATCTGTTAATTTCAGAGCTTATTAAGTATTATGCTACTGGGCCTCAACAAGAGTGATTTGGGAGGCTGGAAAGATGGCTCAGAGGTTAAGAGTGCTGACTGTTCTTCTGGAGGTCCTGAGTTTGATTCCCAGCATCCACATGGTGGCTCACAATCATCTATGATGACATCTGGTGTCCTCTTCTGTACACTGTATACATAATAAATAAATAAATAAATAAATATTTTTTTTTTTTAAAAAAAGAGAGTGACTTGGAGCTCTAATTGGCCAATTTAATATAGCAAGAGTGACTCTAAACTTAGTTGTTTTAAAGATCATGACTTGCTCTGTCTAACCTCTGTTATCATGAACTCCAAGGGAGCATCTGATAAGGGCTTTGTTGTATTATGCAGCACTGTGGATATACATGGAATGCCAGGTTTTGGAAATCCTTTTATCTAGAATGCCAAGATAAAGTACTCAGTCCCTTGTAGAAATATCCATAGTTGTTCTAAAGCCATTGAGAGGTCTATGTGAGTGTCTGGCTGTTTGGGGGTGAAGAAGGGATTAGAGGACACTTGGTCCCATTAGCGGGCAATAGGAGTATTCCCAGGTGCTATTATAGCCTGGCTGGGGCTCCTCCTGAACAGGGATGATTGGTGCAAGGCTTTCTGGGCCCGGATCAGATTGCGAACCCGCCGCTGCTGCTGGAGCCAGTAAAGCATTTCCACTTTGTCCTGCTTCATCTTCTCTAGATAGTGCCGCCCTTTGAAGGTCACTGGCTCCCCAAAAACTAACTCTATCTTTTCCAGCAAGGAAATCAAAGAAGACTCTATGAGACTGAGCTTCCTTTGGATATAGCTACGGAACCGATTCTCTTCCAGGAGTCTACTTAGCATCAACTCAGGCTTTTGGAAGAACCGGTTGGGGTCAGAGGCTTGTCTTTCAAACCATTCAAGTCTCCCTAGCAACAACTCCCGCATCTGAATGGGCTTCAGGGCCCGCTCCCAGGCCCTGATCAATGCTGGTAGCTGCTGCAGGCGTGCATTAGAGCTGTACTTAATGACCATGTCCAACCGGCTCTGGTCAGGGACTTCCAACATGACCCACAGTCGTTCTAGACGCTGCTGCAGGCTTAGGAGGTGGGCTTTCCCAGGTCCTGAGCTGTCCTCTATCACGGAGCTCCAATCCCACTCTCCTGGCACAAACTCTGGCTCTTCATCATCCAGCAGGGGAGGAGGATGTTGGATCTCCAGGGACTCTTTGGGAACAGCTGGTATCTCCACAGGAACCTCTTCTTCATGCAACTGGAAGATGACATGGAGGAAATCCGTCTCCTGAGTGGTGAGATACTTTAAGTAGTCTTCTGCAGACACAGTGGCTTTCCACCAGTTCATCCACACACCTCTTGTCCGCTTGTCCCAGCTTTTGCGCCTTTGGAGTAATGTGAGAGAAGACATCTTCTCGGGGGCCAACGGCTGAATGCTTGTTCTCTTGGAGTAAAACCCAATCAGATCATGGTTGATGACTGAGGCAAGTTTATCTTGGTATATAAAAGCTGAGGACAGGAAGGCGGACCAATCTTTATCTGCTGAGGGCTCAATCTGTGGTCCTTCATCAAAAGAGAAGTGACCAGTAGAGACTCGGCTCATCAATTCCTTGTATACCTCTTTGGTGCTATTGCCAACAAGACGATCAGCATCCATTTCTTCGATGGCTTTGCAATCTACTTCCCCAGTCAGATGGTTGTATAGGACTCCAGCCCCGTCAACATGGAAAGTGTCAGAAAAGTATCTTTCTGAGAGTTGCACAGTGGCTATTTGGACCACGACCTGATTTTGTAGCTTCAAAGTAATAGTCACTGGCTGTGGGTGAAGTGGAGTGATCCTTGGGGGGTGGAGATCCCACTGTCCAGAGGCTTCTTCATCCTGCAGGCGCTTCAGCATTTGTTGCAGATCCTCTACGTGGTGCTGCGCAGTTAGGCGTCTGGTAAGGACTCCGAGGAGCGGGGGCAGGCCCGACTCCAGTGGTGAGTATCGAGCCCGCTCCATTGCCATGATCTTCATCTTCTGCTTCAGATCCTCAGCCGCCATGTCCTCAAACGGCAGTGGTTTAGTCTCTGGAGCCAAGATCAGTGGGGTGAGGGGATGAGGGGAGAGAGGAGGGAGGGCCAACTCTTCTGCCAGACTCCACCCCTTACGAAGACAGGGCATGGACTGCCCCCTCGGGAGCCTGGGGTAGGTTGGTGAAGTGGGGAAGGGGGAAATCCCAGTACTGGGAGGAGAATGGCTGGGCAGTGGTGTCATCTGTGGGGAACTCACTTCAATTTCTTTTTCCTTTTTTATGGAGGGCACCCAGAGGAGCTGCTTTCTACCCTTCAGTTGAGGGATAGATTTCAACTCCTTCACTGGATCACGTTCGGGCTCACTGGAGAAATCATAAGGGCGGCTGAGTTGGACAAGGTAATTCAGGTTGAGGCTAGAGCATGGTACTTGGTCCAAGCCGGTGCTGTGAGGCCAGGGGATTGGACAGAGTTTGAAAGTTCCAGGGGGACAGACTGGGGGTCGCAGCCTGGATAAGCCTCTTTGTGTCTGCTCTAAGTTCAGCAGGGTCTGAAAATCAGCCAGCAAGCAGCGGTAGACTTCGGGACTGGTGAGGAAGACTGTGCAATCCCTGGCAAGGCTGGCTGCTAGCCGGCTGAGGGTGGCTGATTCAGTGAAGACCTTTCTAGTGGCGGGCAGAGTCACCAGCAGGTGCAGGTAGCGTATGAAGAGCTGCTCACAACAAATGAGCACGTAGGACTCCAGCCGCTTCCGCAGCTTCTGGTTGTTCTCGTAGTTCAAAATAGGTTCCGTAGGAGGTTCCTGCCAGCTGCACTTCAGCTCCTCTAGAATAACCTGGATGAGCCTGAGTCGATCCTTGGAAGTCACTCGCGCTGCCCGCCCGCTGCCTGCTAGTCTCTTGGATACCTGACGGCACAGCGGTCCCACTTTTAGCTTCGCGAGCGGAATGGATTGCAAAGTCGAGGCTTCCTGCGAAGGACGCTTTGGAGGCTCTAGAGGCGTCGCCTTGCGGGGAAAGAGAGACAGCGGACTCAGCAACCGGTGGTAAATCGGCTTGAGGTCAGGCTCCTGATTCTGTTGCTCCATCTTAACGCAGGTGGCGCTCGCTGAGCCGGTAGAGGACGCCAAATGGTTACTAAGGAAACCAGGACCGATGACATCAATGCGCCTGCGCAACCGGTAGGCCCTACAGGGTGGACTTAAGGCCTGAGCCTAGCATGCGCACGCGCCAAGGAGGTGGAGCGAAGGGTGGCTCCCAAGGCTCCGCCCACCCCGCAAGACTAAGCTGACTTGGTCTTGGGACCCTAGTTGTTTGCGGAAAGGATGACTTCGAATTCCGGAGACGGTGGGACCATGTGCGCAGTGAGTGAAAGGTTTTGTGTGGAGCCTCGCAAAGCTTCAGCCCTTGGGGTGATTGTTATCTTGGGAAGTCAGGAAAGAGCAGGTTCCTGGGGAAGAGATGAAATCCGGGGTTAGAATAGGTATGCCCCTCACATTGTGGGCGTGGGGGGGGTGAGACCACCATCCTGGAATACTCATGAGATAATGAAGAAGAAAATTGAACAAAAGTCATGTGCGACGTGTGCCCAGAGTTATCATAGGGAAGGTAGTGAATCAGGGTAATGCCTGACATGTACCCTGGCCCTGCTGCCCTTACAGCTGGAGTTCACAGTGCAGATGACCTGTCAAAGCTGTGTAGACGCGGTGCACAAGACCCTGCAAGGGGTGGCAGGTAAGAGCAGAATAAACCTTTCCAGGACCAGCCCAGAGTTTTGTGTTTAGCCTTATTCCCATTATACAGATTCATTACGATAACTAGAGAACAAAAGGAAACCTCACAGAGTCACGCAGAGACCCAGAGGCAGAGCCTAGAGTGCAGGCCTCAAGCTTGCCCTGCCAGAGCTTTCTAACTCTGCCTGTCCTGTATCTGAGCCGCAAGAGCTAGCATAAGTGTATAGCTCCTCCTATCGAGGGCGTTCTGGGGGACACCTGAGGTCTTGCTTGTTCTGATAAAGCAAACAGCAGTCTTGGCTCCACGGAGGGAGTTTGAGCCAGGAGGTTTGCAGGTGACCTGCCACAGCTGGAAAGGTGAAAGGCCGAATCATCTTCAGGAGACTGCGGACTGGCTTTTTATATTATTATTATTCTGTTACATGTTCGTCTAATCTTTCAGCAAGTGAAGACAAGACAGTGGGAGCGTCTTAGGAAAAACCTTTATCTCTGTGCCCAGGTTAAGATCACACAAGCTTTGCCAAAAGAGCATTCATAGAACATGTCATTGGAAAGCCATTGTGGATGGGAAGGAAGGAGATTAGAAAAGTCTGAAGCCGGGACACTGGAGGTTGGGGAGGCCGTGGGTATGGTAGTGAGACAGATGCACTCTGGAGTTAGGTCTGTTTGCATTCACACACCCTCTTTGCCACATACTACCACAATGGCTTCATGCTTACTTTCTATGCGTCTGTTTCTGCAGTTTGGATGGTGTTCATAACTCATTCTTGTCATGAAGAATGAATAAGCTGATTCAAGTCTTGAGCATGTACTGAGAGCCCAGTTAATCTTAGGAGATTGTAAGAGGAAAGACTTACAGGCAGAGGTAATGTGCTAGGAAGAGGCTGGGGGACTTTTTCCTTTTAACTCTTCATACCTTCCTTTCTTTTTTGAGACAAGGTCTCCATACATAGCCCTGGCTGCCCTAACCAAGTTGGCCCTCAGCTCACAGAGTTCTGCTTGCCTCTGCTTTCCGTATGCTGAGATGAAAGGTGTGTGCCGCCACACCCAGTTTTTATTAGTGACCTTGTGTATGATGTGTTTGTGGGGGGTCAGAGAACAACTTTGTGGAGTTGTTTCTCTGCTTTCAGCTGTCCATCTTGTGCCAGAAATAGTTTACCTGCTGAGCTAGCTAACTGGCCTGGGGCAGATTTTTTTTGTTATTTTGTCTTTTTCTTTCCTGGAGCTGAGCTGAGAACTGAACCCAGACCCTTCTGCTTGCTAGGCAAATGCTCTTCCATTGAGCTAAACCCCCAACCCCAAGGGTAGAATTTTTTTTTAAGGTTTATTTTTATTTTTAAAATTTGTTTTATTTTATGTATATGGGTGTTTTGTTTACATATGTGCTGGGGCTAGGGAGATGGCTGAGCTGTTAAAAGTGATAGCTGTATCTGTATGAGATTTCCAGCACCTGTATAAATGCCAGACAGGTGTGTCAGCCCACCTGTAGTCCCAGCACTCAGAGATTGGGATCCCAGGGCAAGCTGGTTAGCCAGACTAGCCAAATCAATGAGCTCTGAGTTCAAGAGACAGAACCTGCCTCAACATAAAAGGTAGAGAGCAATCTAGGAAGACACATGGCCTCCATATGCGCCAACCAAGTATATGTTCCCATACATACACAGGAACATACATACACACATTCACACACACATGCACACATATATACCCCCCCCAAATCACCTTGGTTTTTATGTGGAAAGTTACTGAAGCAGTGGTTCTCAACCTGTGGGTTGGGATCCCTTGGCAATTGGTTGACCCTTTCACCGGGGGTGCATATCAGATATGTACATTAGGATTCATAACAGTAGCAAAATTGCAGTTATGAAGTAGCAATAAAAATGTTATGGTTGGGGGTCACCACAACATGAGGAACTGAATTAAAGGGTCAAAGGGTTAGGGTTAGGGTTTAGAACTACTGTACTGAGAAGTCAACAAAGAAATTAGGCAGCCCATAGATAAGATTCCTAAGCAGGCTAAGGAGAAGTGCGGCATCTAGGATAAGTGTTGAGGCCTGACTGTGTTTCACACACACACATAGCAGGTAAGGTTTCCTGATAGCCTGACCTGGGCATAGGGTGGAATTCCAGACCCAAGAACTCCCTGGAGGAGCTGATGTGGGAGGGCCAGAGCAGAATGCGGTCCCAGCCTCAGTGTGAATCAGGAGAAAGCCATGTTTCCAGCAAAGCAGTAGTTCTGTCTGGTTGGGGGATCTTGGGGCATGGCCAGGCCAGACTTTGGTAGGGCTGGATGAGGAGAACACAGAGGCCCCAGTTACTGTGGGGTAGATGTGAAGTTCGAGCCCCTCCCATTCACCCCAGGGAGGAGACTAAGGCTCTGTTTTCCAAGGCCTTGGGCACCTCTCTCACTCAGTGTTTTCTGTATACTAAACCTCTTCTGCCCAGCTATGAGAAAGCCAAACTGGTTTCACTTACTCAGACCAGAAAACATGGTTATCAGAAGTCTCTTTTTGGTGCCTAAGAAACCCACTGAAGCCTTGAAATTGCTCTGTGTCCAATTGAAGTCCTGCTTGTCTGTTTTTCCAGCAAAGTAGCAGGCCCTACTACATCTTAGAAAAGCTTTGGCCAGAATGTGCTACTTTAATGGAATGGCTTCATCTCCATTAGATTTTCCCTGACCATTCCAAAATGCACAAAGGATTGTAATCAGTGCAGGTGGATTGCTCAGTGGAAATGGGAGTTATAGTAGAACTGGGTGGGGGGTGGGGGTTAGGGGGAGTCCTAGTAAGCCTGGGCTAGGGGCTCTTCTTAGGATGAGTAGAAGATTTGAATTGTTTTTGCTCTGTAGCTAGATAGTCTGGACTGAGTTGCAGTTGTGCAACCTACCTACTTTGAATAAATTGCTTCATTGTTCTATGCCTTGATATCCTTCTCTATAAAACAGATAAATTCTCAGGGTTACTGTGAATATGAAATGAAGCACTGTAGGTAAAACACATCAAGAAGGGCTCAATGGGCTGGAGAGAAGGCTCGGTGGTAAGAGCACTGGCTGCTCTTGCAGAGGACCTGGGTTCTGTTCCTAGAACCCTCATAATGGCTCACAGTGGTCTGTAATACCAGTTCCAGGGGATCCAATGTCCTCTTAGGGCCATTGCAGGCACTGCATCAAATGGTGCACATATGGACATGTAGTCAAAGCACTCATACACATAATACATAAATTTTACATAAAAAAGAGACCTTAGTCCATGGTACACGCTCAGTGTCAGCTCTCAGAATGGAACAGTGCCCTCCCTTTCTTGAGGTGCGTAACAGCATTGTTGAACTAAAATCCACATGCTACAAATTCACCCATTTGAAGTATACAGTGCATTCATTCACTGAGCTATGCAGCTGTCATCTCTATTGGTTATATGTTCTTTACTATCTGAAGAGATCCTGTATTCTTCCTTCCTACTCCCCAGCCTGCCCTCTAATCTATTTCCTGTCTGTATTACATGGTATAGTGGCCATTTGTGGCTGGTTTGCACATACAGAATGATACCCTCATCCGTGCTGCAGCACCTGTTTGTACTTCATATCTCCTCATGCAGCTCATGGACATTTGGGAAGTGTTCACCTTTTAGCTGACATTAATAATGCTAATATAGTTATCCCACTTTTAAAAATTATTTATTTGCTTACTTAGTCGGGGACAGCCATGTCACAGCATGTATATGGGGGGCAGAGGACAACTTTGTGGGCTCAGTTCTTTTCTTCTACCTTTATATAGGTTCCAGGTTAGGCCATTTTAATAAACATTTTTTATAAAGAATTTTCTGTGCTCCTAAAGTCATAAGCCAGGTGTGGTGAGACATGCCTGCAACCCTAGAGATTAGAAAGTTGAGGCAGAAGAATCATCTCAAGTTCAAAGCCAAGCTGGGCTAAATATTAGATTTCAGACCAGCCTGGACTACGGAGTAAGACCCTGCCTCAATAAACCAAAAAAGACAATATCTGACATGTAACAAGAACTCAAATGTAGCTCAGTGATAGAGCACTTGCCTAGTGTAGGAGAGGCCTTTGAATTCCACTCCTTACATTACATATACACACAGGACTTACAAAAGCACCACATCCAAGTTCTTAATAGCAGAAAGGTCCTTCCAGGTTTACCTCTGGTCATATGAAGCTTTGCAGAAATGGGAAATGCTGTGCTACCAACATGTGATGCCAGCCCTCCACTGTTCTCTCCCTCTGTCTCTGCCAGGTATTCAGAGTGTGGAAGTGCAATTGGAAAACCAAATGGTGTTGGTGCACACCACTCTTCCCAGCCAGGAGGTGCAAACGCTCCTGGAAAGCACAGGGAGGCAGGCTGTGCTCAAGGGCATGGGCAGCAGCCAGTTACGTGAGTGACTGCTTATAGTATTGGCCTTGGCCTCTGGGGTTGGAGGGCTGGAGCAAGAACTGGTTTAAATCTAACCACAGGAGTCTCAGGATTGGGCTGGATTGACTTTGGGGAGTTATGAAAATTATGTGAGATTCCTTCCCTACCCTTCTTGAGCTGCTGAAAGGACGGGGTGTTAATCCCACAGAATGAGAGTATAGACCATTACCCAAATTCTTTTAGTCTAATTAAGCAAGCTTTATTTTTGGTTAGATAGGGCTATCTCCCTAAAGCAGGGTTTGAGGAAATAGCTTTGAACATAAGAAAAAGTGGGGCTTAAACAGCCCCCAAAACTGAAAGGCTAGGAGGGTTCCAAGGCTTTTGGTAACTTGGCGGAACATATAAAAATTATTTGGCAGAACATTTTATCTTATCAAGATAGAGGTCAGAGTCCAGAAAATGGGTCAATACATGGTCAAAACCCAAGTTTTACAGAAGACAGGAATGAGCTTATTTTGACCTTGTAACCAGGGGGGCTTCTAATCTTAAAATGGAGTCCAGTTGATCAATCTATCAGGGGCTGGATGAGATGGAAAGACATCGAGCATGTGATACCTTTGCAGATAATCTGGGAGCAGCAGTAGCCATTCTGGAGGGCCATAACACCATACAGGGGGTGGTCCGCTTCCTACAGCTGACCTCTGACCTCTGCCTGATTGAGGGAACCATTGACGGCCTAGAGCCTGGGCTGCATGGATTTCATGTTCATCAGTATGGAGATCTCACAAAAGACTGCAATAAGTAAGTAACATTTCTGTAGCTACCCGCCCGCTTTCACCTTCTTCAGAAGTACTCTGGTGGGGGCCCTTATACACAGGCCCAGTATACAGATGAGGCAGCCGAGGCTGGAAGAGGTTAAGTGGCACATGAAAGGCCTCAGAAGATCTGAGACAGAGGGTAACTCCTGGACACAGGGAAGGAAGAGGCCCTGTGTCTGTTGGTGTCTCCTGTAATATGATTGGTTGTTTACTCCTCTGTGTCTCCTGAAGCAGAAACTCAAGGAAGGCATAATCCATGTGCCAGTTTCTAAGTTCTTTGTCAGATCCTGGCATAGAATAGGTCTGATTGTTGAATGAATGATGAATAACTGAAGAAAAGTAGTCAGAGAAGAGGGTGTAGACACTAGTATTTGAATACCCATTTGCTAATTTTCATCCCTAGCTGTGGGGACCATTTTAACCCTGATGGAACATCTCATGGGGGCCCCCAGGACACTGATCGGGTAAGTGTAGGTTTGGGCTGGGTTTGGGTGTAGAGGGAATCCAGGGATTCAGAGGTAGGGAGGCTGTTCTTGGGTCTTGGACTGTGATTGCTTTATGTGTGATTCTCTCTTCTGATCTGTATTTATTAGCTTCGTAACTTTACTCGATACTCCTGTGATCAAAGTCTTAGGGGTACAATACAGTACGGGCCAGTGCCTGCCCTGAGGAAATTCACAGTCTAGTGAGGTAATTCTTTGGTTGTGTAAAAAGATACTCTTGGCAGGAACCGTGGGGCCTCCTTTCTTTTCCTTTCTCCTTCCTTCCTTCCTTCCTTCCTTCCTTCCTTCCTTCCTTCCTTTTTCCTTCCTTCCTTCCTTCCTTCCTTCCTTCCTTCCTTCCTTCCCTGTCCCTTCTGTCCCCTCTTCCCTCAACCCTTTCCTCTCTTGTAGTGTAGGCATAGACCGTAAGGCCACACACATGCTAGGCAAGCGCCCTGCCATTGAGCTGCATTCCCTCTAACACCAGGGTTTCATTTTTCACAGTAGAATCCTTTTTCTGTTCCGGGAGTTTCTTGCCACCTTAGTGCCCTTTGTCTTAACTGACTGCATCTGTACTGTTAGTTATTGATTGAGTAGGAAGGTCATGGTAGAGCAAGGGGGTCATGGTGGACGACAGTTCACATCATGGTAGCCGGAAAACAGAGAAAAGAGTCACAGGAAGAGGACAGGCAGGATGCTGCCCTGGGGACATTTTCCCAGGGATCTATTTCTAACCAAGGCCTGCCTAGTGGTGACACATATCACCACACCAGCTTTCATCATCTTTGAGTAATGCCAGCATATCATGAATCCACCAAGGGATTAATCCCTCATGATTTACACATCCAGAAGTTTGCTTTATATGCCTTTTAGGTGTTTGTCAATTCAGTCAGATTTATAATCAAAATCAGCCAACATGAGAACCTTCTTTCTTGCTTAGAGATTCTGACATTTCTTAGTGCTCTGTGGTACATCTCTTAGCACCGCCTTTCTTGGGAGAGTGTGTCCCCGGGAGCTCTGATTCCAGGGGCTGGGAACCCCAGTTCATAGGGGGTTTTTTTTGTTTGTTTTTTGTTTTTAATTTATTACATATACAGTATACAGAAGAGGGCACCAGATGTCATTACAGATGGTTATGAGCCACCATGTGGTTGCTGGGAATCGAACTCAGGACCTCCAGAAGAACAGTTGGTGCTCTTAACCTCTGAGCCATCTCTCCAGTTCCTTCTTAGATCCTCTCAGAACTCCAGAGTGTGTTTTAATTTTCTATCGTTTTATTTGTCTGTTTGAGATAGAGTCTCTCTCAAGCAGTGCAAGCTGGCTTCGGACTCATTGTGTAAGCAGGGATGACCTTGAGTTTCTGACCTTCCTTCCTCTACCTCCCAAGTGTGCAGGTGACAGGCACAGGTCACTGTGCCCTGCTTTTTGTCTTGATGCCAGTAAACAACTTCCTCGTACAAAAATCAGTGGAATCAAGGTACAAGCTGGGCCTCCCAATCCTGCAGAACTGTGGTACAAGTCAAGCATTCCTGTCACGGGTCCCACATCTAGATGTTACAGATTCTAAGACTGATGAGAGTTTAGATTATTTTTAATTAGGAGTCCTTAACCAGTAAAGTGTATGAAAATATTCTAGAATTGTGGGGCTGGAGAGATGGCTCAGCGGTGAAAGGTGCTTGCTGTCCTTTCAGAAGACCCGAGTTCAGTTCCCAGGACCCGTATTGTATGACTCACAGTTGCCTGTGATTCCAGCTCTTCTGGCTCCCACAGGCACCCATACACAATGTGTTATACACACATATATAGACATAAATACAAATGAGTAAAATAAAAATAAATCTTTAGAGTTGAGCTTCATGGTGCACACCTTTAATTCTAGCATTTGGTAGGCAAAGGAAAGCAGAGAATTGTAAGTTTGAATCTAGCCGGATCTATCCAGTGAGCACCAGGCCAACTAGGGATATACATAGTGTTTTGGGATATTTGATCTCACCGTGAAACTCCGAAACTGTGTTAGTAAAATTAATCTTGGGACAGCCAGTGACTAGTTGACAAGAATTAGCCATAGAAAGCATGGAGGACTGGGAGGGAGGGGGGGAGGGGGTCCCAGGAGGGACAGGTGGAGAAGACATTCAGGACAGAGGAGGGAGGAACTTAGAGTCTCCTGGTCTTTTGGGTGTGTGGAGACACAAGCTTGCCGGGTCTCTGGTCAAGAAAGGAAGGTCAGCTGAGTCTCTGTGTCTCTGCAGGCTTTTTACCCCAACATCTAACTCCTAAAGCTTTATTGATAACAGAACAACTTAGATAAAAACATTTGGCATCCAAGTGCGGCACGAAGTTACACAACGGCTTCTGAAGTTGCCACTGTCCTGACACCCCTCCCCCCTGCAGCAGCCATTTCTTGGGCAGCTTCTCCTGTACCTGGCCTACACAGCGAGTTCCAGGCCAAACAGGGTACATAGTGAGACTTGTCTCAAAAAAAAAAGTTTTGTTTTGTTTTTTTTTTTAAAGAAAATATTCTAGAATAAAACAAAATGCCATCACCAAAATCCATGGACATAAGACATGCTGGTCTAAAGCATTTCACAGCCTCTGTCTGTTTGTCTTCCTTTTTTCCTTTTTCTTATTTTTTTGGCGGGGGAGGCTTTTGAGACAGGGTTTCTCTGTGTAGTCCTGGCTGGCCTGAATCTCACTATGTAGACCAGCCTGGCCTGAAACGCAGAGAAATTTGCCTGCCTCTGCCTCCTGAGTGCTGGGATCAAAGGTGTGCGCCATCACTACCAGAAGCCTGAGTGTTTCTTAATGTATGCGACTCATCTTTGGACTTTTGACAGCTCCATACTTTTCTAATGGTCAAAGTTCTTCCTCCCTGCTCTGAGGTGGGATAGACCTGGAGTTTTTGGTCTGGTTCATTGCACAATGCCACGCTTTGTTCCGTATGTAAGTGATGTTGCCTTGAATTAAATGCCACTAATATTGGGACATAAAGTGACAAGCATTTATTATCCCCCAGTTTCTCTGGGGCAGAAACCTGGGTGCCTCTGGTTCAAAGTCTCTTGGAGCCTCAGTCATGGAGTTCAACATGGGAAACATCTGCTTGCCCGATGGCTGATGCAGTGTTGCTGTTGGCAGGCCCTGTCTATTGGCCAGACATCAGCTCACCACACAGCAGCTGATGTCTCTCAGGACACATGAGTGAGAGAATGAGAGGGCATCCAACATGGAAGTCAGATTTATGCTGTAATCTAATCTAGGAAGTGATACTTGATCCAGTCCACACAAAAATGAGTAAATCATAAAAAACGTAAATACAGGAAGGGGCATCTGTAGGATCTCTGCCTCCTTGGCTTTGAAAGATGAGGAGGAGCTCTTCATGTGGGTGGGGTGAGACCGGGGATGGCAGATCCAGCAGAGGAAACCATCTAAGTCACTACAGAGCGAAAATGTTCCTAAAAGGCAAGGATTGCCTTGGGACTTGTGTCCTTGCCCTCAGGCCCCACTTGGGACAGGGGATCAGAAGGGACCAAGGAAACAGAACCAAAGAGGATTATCCTCAGTGTAGTGACATGTGCTGTAATCCCAGCATTTGGAAGGCAGAGACAGGAAGACTGAGAATGTAAGGCCAGTTTAGCTACATAGTAAGTTCAAGTCTACTCAGGGTTACATGTAACCCCATCTCTAAAACATAACCAAACAAAATAGAATAAGGACATTAGTTACTGATCCTTACAACCTGAGGATTGTGATTGTGCGCGCGCGCACACACACACACACACACACACACACACAAATAAATAAAGGTACAAAACGTTATGGGTATAGTTTATTTGTGGAGCATATACTTATCATGTATAAGACTCTTAAAATTATTTGAATTTAAACCACTTGAGCCATCTCTCCAGAAAATGGACTAAAAATGAGCAAGAATGGAGTAGTGAAGACAGCCCAGTATCCAGGAAGTTCCTTCCAGGTGTCAGCGCCGGCATTAACATCTCCGTGGGAAATTACAGCCCAGCCTGGCTGCCTTTTGCATACTGCTAACAGTCTCTCAGTTTCCTTCCCTTCTCATGCCATCTAGTACTTTCTCTGGGATTCTTCTGATACATGAAGGAGCTATATAGAAATCCTTCTTGTCTTCTCAGGCCCAGCACTCTGGGGTTGGCATTGAAGGCCTCTCTGACCAGTTCTTTGTGGGAGGGATTGAAAGGGCTGTTTTTTTCTTACCCTCTTGTAAGGCCATGCCTTTGGTCATGCTGCCGGCTTATTCTTCAGCCATAGAAACGATTGTCAAGGTTCTTGTCATACTCCCCACCTTGAACTCTCTCCCACTAAAGTCTTCAGAAGAGAGACAATGTGACAAGAGCAATGTGACAAAAAATGCCCCATGTCTGTCCTCTAGACAAGATAAAGGAGAAGCCAAATTTCCATTTTCTTTTTTTGGGGGGGGGGGTGGAGAAGGGGCTTGTTTGTTTGTTTGATTTTTTAGATACAGTTTTTCTGTGTAACCCTAGCTGTTCTGGAACTTTCTGTGTAGACCAGGCTGGCCTCAAACTCACAGAGCTCTGTCTGCCTCTGCCCCCTACGTGCTGGGATTAAAGGCATGTGCCACTGAGACTGAAGAAGCCACTGATATTCTTCATTGCTCATCAGTGAGGTGATAGGGACCAGTTCATGACAGCCTAGGCTTTTGTGTCTGCTCATGAATCAAGTTGGTATGGTGATGCATTGTGTAGGCTCTAAAGAAATAAAGCTTGCCTGAAGATCAGAGGACAGAGCCAGCCCAGTGTTAGCCATAGAGGTCAAGGAGGCAGAGGCAGAGATCTGTCTGGATCTCTGAGTTCAAGGCCAAACAGAGCCAGGCAGTGGTGGCACATACCTTTAATCCAAGCACTAAGAAGTTTGAAACAGAAAGTGATATGGCTGGTCAGGGAAAGGAATATAAGGCGGGAGGAGACAGAGTTCAGGGCTTCTTCCATTTTGGCCTGCCCTTTACTTCACATGTTCAGTCTGAAGATTTATAGAGACACAATCTTCCCCTTCCTGCTGATGGGTTGGTGAGGTGAGAAGTGGCTGTAGCTTGTTCTCTGTCTCTCTGATTTTTTAGCATTTGCTCCAGTATCTGGCTCTGGGTTTTTATTATAAGACCAATTAGGATTTGTGCAACAGGTTGGAAATGGTTTTTGTTGTTGTTGTTTTGGCACAGATACATGTTTCTGTGGCTCACCACTTGGGCCCTGTTACTTCAAAATTCAGTATCTGTTGTCCTCACTCTGTTCCATATTGGTGTCTCTTAAAAGTTGGGAATGGGCTGGAGAGATGGCTCAGCAGTTAAGAGCACTGACTATTCTCCGGAGGACCTGAGTTCCATTCCCAGCAACCACATGACAGCTAACACTGTAATTCCAAGATCTGACACCCTTACACAGTTAGTTATGCATGCAGGCAAAACACCAATTCACATAAAATAAAAATAAATATTTTTTTTAAAAAAAAATTGGGAATATGTACACTGTTCACTATGGATGGCAGAATGTCTGCACCGGGGAGCACACACATACTGTGTGTGTGTCCTATGTGTGTGGAGGCCTGGCCCTATGTATGTAGAATCCAGAGGTTGACTTCAGTTTATTTATTGCTTTCTACTTTGTTTGAGACAATCTCTTCACAGAAGCTCATCTTTGCTATTTTCACTAAACTGGCTGATTAGTGAGCTCCCGGGATCTACCTCTCTCTGAACCCCCAGCACTAGGATTATGGGCATGTGTTACCATGCTAAGCTTTCACATGGCTGCTGAGAATCTGCCTCTGGTCCCCATACTTGTATAACAACCACTGAGGCATCTCCCCAGCCTCTGAACCTTTTTGTTCCCTTCAAGGGAGAATCGGGCAAAGCCATCTCTGCCCCCTCATGTTTCTTGACTCTGGTCCTTGAGTCTGGAAGTCAGAAAAGTATGCTGGCCACTGTGATGGCCAGAAAAGCCAAACACAGCCAACTTAAGCCTGAGCATTTGGGTTGAGGAAGGAACAGGAACTTAGCTAGTTGGGGTTGGAAGCCAAGATAGACAACAGATACTAGGGGAAGAAGTTGAGTCTAACAGGGAAGCTGGTCTTTTGCAGCATGGTGGCTCTCTGCCCAGATTCTACTAAGGAAGGGAGTGTCCAGGATCTTCTTTGTCCTTCCATCCAACTGGAATGAGGGATCAGATGATGGGAAGGCAAAAGACATCCGCCATGACTGTAACTTCCTTTTTCTCCATGGGGTCTCATTCTAGCACCGGGGAGATCTTGGCAACATCCTGGCTGAGGCTGATGGCCGAGCCACCTTCCGGATAGAGGATAAACAGCTGAAGGTAAGATGGGAAGACTGTGGGGACCCCCCCCTTGAAGGACAGGAAGTGAAGGCCTTGTTTCCCTTCAAAGGTGTGGGACGTGATTGGCCGCAGCCTAGTTGTTGATGAGGGAGAAGATGACCTGGGCCGGGGAAGCCATCCCTTATCTAAGATCACAGGAAACTCTGGCAAGAGGTGAGTTTTGCCACCCCAGCAGGAAGCATTGTTGTGCCAGTGGGGCACATGGAACCCTAAGGAGGCATAAAGAAGGCCCATGCTGACCACACATCTTTCCACAGGTTGGCCTGTGGCATCATCGCACGCTCAGCTGGCCTTTTCCAGAACCCCAAGCAGATCTGTTCCTGTGATGGCCTCACTATCTGGGATGAGCGAGGCAGGCCCATTGCTGGTGAAGGCCGAAAGGACTCAGCTCAGTGCCCTGCTCACCTCTGATCAATCAGGGTCTCATTGCCCCCCTTGCTGAACATCTGCCTGCAGAGGGAACAGGGGACCTTGCTTGTGCAGGCCTAGGAGAACTACAGGGCAGGTAGGGGTTGCTGTTTCCGTAGCAAATTAAATTGTTATTTTCCTATGGCACTTTTGTGTTTGTGTCTCTGTGTCTTTTAACGGGCTTGTTGAGTAGAGATCCAGAGCATCCAATATACCCATTGGATTTGGTATATTCTGAGTGTCCCTCATCTTCCCTGGGGTCATGGTAAAGGCCATAGCAGTCACGTCTGTGTGTGATCTCCCTAAGTTCCTCACTGTTACTGAATAGAACTAAAAGGACTCTTGACCTAACCTGGGCCTGTGTCTCCAAGAAATCGAGACTCTAGCATTAGGTCCCTATTTGTTGTGCATGGGACTAGGGAAACTACAATGGCCCTCTTCTCTCTTCCTTGTCAACTGAGTATCAGAAAAAAAAAAAAAACCAAACAAACAAACAAACAAACAGAAAAACAACTAACCAACCAACCAAACAAACAAAAACCAGGCCAAATAGACAGAGGAATGAGGCCGATGCCCAGAGAAAACCCGAGAGCTTCTGGAGAGTCCTGGCCACTCTGCAATCCCCAAATCAGGTCATTTGTGTGGCCAGCTGCCTCCTGTCCTGGGATTCAAGAGGTATACCTATGTCCCCCTGCAATGCCTGCCCTTTCTTTTTAAAAACTTAATGTCTTGAGCTGTTTTCTTTTACTCTTTTTGTGTGTATTTGGTGTGCATGGCTGTGTGCATGGCTGTGTGCATGCATGTGGAGAGAAGTTGACAACCTGTCGGTGTTCTGTTTTGAAAGGGCCCCTGGGGGCTGGAGAGATGGCTCAGTGGTTAAGAGCACCGTCTGCTCTTCCAGAGGACCCAGGTTCGATTCCCAGCACCCACATGGCAGCTAACAACTGTCTGTAGTTCCAGTTCCAGGCAAACACCAAGGCAAATAAATAAAATAAAGTTTAAGAAAGGGCCCCTGGGGGGCTGGAGAGATGGCTCAGCGGTTAAGAAAGGGCCCCTGGAAGAATTAGGGTCACTCCAAGATGAAGTCTGGCTTAGCAGAACAGCAGGAGGCTGTTTCTGGTGAACAGATTTCCCATTGCTTCCAAAAGCCTTCAATTGTTACACAGTTTACACCTCTTAGCAAGTCAGTTTCTGAATTCTAATTTCTTATCTGGAGTTGTTTGAAGGGAACTATTTTCCAAGCAATTTTCAGCTGTGAGACATCTTGGTTTTCCAAGTCAACACATAACTAAGTTTTGCAAAGGCTCTGGGTCCTTCTGGAAGAACTCGGATAATCAAACACTTTGGGCTGGAGAGATGACTCAGTGGTTAAAAACACAGACTGTTCTTCTGGAGGACCTGAGTTCGATTCCCAGCATCCACATGATAGCTAACGATTGTCCAATTCACATAAAATTAAAAAAAAATCCTTAAAAAAAATAATCAAACACTTTAAACAAAGGGTAACAATCACAGAAGGCAACAATTACAAAAGGCAATTCAAAGTCTAGGTGCTAACATTCTAGAATTCAAGCCAGAGGCAATGCTCTTGGAGCTCAACATCCAGTGTCTCCTATAGTTATTTTCTACCTTAAATATTGAAACAGAGTCTCTCATCTGAACCCAGAGTTTGCTTGTTTTGCTATGCCAGTCTGTTCCACAAATCTCCTATCTCCATCTCCTGAGCATTTATCCCAGGTCTTCAAGCTTGTGTGACTTCAGACACCAAGCCATCTCTCCAGCTTCTTTTACTCTTTTTTAAAACAAGATTTATTTTTACTTATGTATTTTATGTATATGAACGCTCTGTATGCATATATGTCTGCACAGTAGAAGAGGGCATGGAATTCCATTACAGATGGTTGTGAGCCTCCATGTGGTTGCTGGGAATTGAACTCGGGACCTCTGGAAGAACAGCTATCTCTCCAGGCCCCCTTTTACTCTCAATTAATTTAATGATTTTTTTCATGAAATTTAATGGCTTTTTCATTGGTTATAAAGATCATGTATAAATCTCTGATTATATTTTTACATATATAGCATATCATAATTATATACTGCAGTATACTATGCATTCTTGCATTGTGAGTATGCACTTGTGACAGGCATGCATGTGGACATAGGAACAACTTTGTGCAGTTGGTTCTCTCCGATCTTAATGCGAATCTAACTCAGGTTGCCAGGTTTTCATGGCAAGTGCCTTTACCTACCAAGCCATATTATTGGCCTTTTAATTACATATTATCTTATAGAACATTATCTGTATTTGTCAGATTACTAAAATATATTTCTATTTCTTTCTCCCAGACTATATTGTAGGATCTCTCTACATAGCCCTGGCTTTCCTGGAACTTACTTTGTAGATCAGGCTGGCCAGGTCTCTTAGATTTTAAAAATTTTTTTGTTCTGTTTTTTTTTTTTTTTAAAAAACTTTATTTATTTATTATTTATTTATTTGCCTTGGTGTTTGCCTGGAACTGGAACTACAGACAGTTGTCAGCTGCCATGTGGGTGCTGGGAATCGAACTCGGGTCCTCTCGAAGAGCAGACGGTGCTCTTAACCGCTGAGCCATCTCTCCAGCCCCTTTTGTTCTGTTTTTTAAGACAGCCCTAACTGTCCTTTGTAGAACAGGCTGACCTTGAACTCAGAGATCTGCCTGCCTCTGCTTCCCAAGTGCTGAGATTAAAGGTGTTTCCTACCATCTCCTGGCTTTTAAAAGGATTTTAAAAGGATTTATTTATTTAATGTATATGTGTGTTCTATCTGCATGTACACTTTTATTCCAGGAGAGGATATCAGAACCCATTATAGATGGCAGTGTTCCTTGTGGGTGCTGGAAATTGAACTCAGGACCTCTGTAAGAGCAGTTAGTGTTCTAAACTGCTGAGCCATCTCACCAGTCCCTAAAAGGAATTTTTTAAATTAATATATAACACAGTGAGCTTAGGACATTTCGTCCACATAGACCATTATTATATCTTGCTCTCCTCTCCTCCAGTCAAGTCATCCATTCATTTATTTCATGTTTTAAAAGATTTATTATTTTTTTATGTGTCTGAGTGTTTTGGCTTTGTTGTATGTATGTATGTGTGTGTACCAGAAGAGCGTCAGAACCACTGGAAACTAGATTACAGTTGTGAACTGCTGTGTTGGTGCTGATCGCTGGTCCTCTCAAAGAACAGCATATGCTCTTAACCACTGAGCCATCTCTCCAGCCTTTCCTCCTCCTCCTTCTCCTCCTCCTCCTAAGACAGGGTCTCTTGTAGTCTGAGCTAGCCTCTGACTCCTTCTATATCTGAGGATGACTTCTGACTCTCCTGCCTCCACCTCCCAAATGCTAAAATTACCGTGCCCTGCTTTACACCTAATTAAGTAATGCATGGAACAGAAACTGAGATGCTCACATTAAGGAAGCCATGGCTACGGGCCTGAGACTACATGCAGTGCTAGAGGGAATCCCAGTGAAGATCTCTTCTTGGCAGATGGCTGTGGGTCCTAGATCCAGGCTTCTCACTTACCTGTTCTGTCCTCGCCAGCATTCACTGGGCACATCAGGCTTGCTCACCCTGACAAAGCTGTTTCTATGACTGAGCACTGTTAGACCACAGACTTTGTCCCTTTGCCACCTGCGTAGAGTGGTTTTTATAGTTGGTCTTGACTTTGAACCTTCTGGCTCTACTCCCAATTCTCAGGCCTTGTCTCTTTCCTGTTTCAAGGCTACTGGCAGTGGCAGACCTGAGACCCTTCCTTCTGGCTCTTCTGCTGGTTTTCCACCTCCCATTGGGACAGGGAGCTCTAATCTTTTAAAGTTTGGGGCCCAGGGTCTCTTTCCATACTTCCTGGCCATTTGCATGCACTTCTATATATGGCAGGTACCCTTGGAGGTAAAGTGATCCACTAAATGTAACTGAAAAACACATTTATTTACATCAGTGATTAATCTGGATGAGCAGGATGAAGGATAGAGACTGCCGAAGCCTGCCTGGACAGGATAAGACAATCTCTCCAAAAATACCCTGTTTCTGAAGAGATCTGTCAGACATCCTAGGCTTGTAGCCAGAAAGGTGGATGCTCCAACTGTACAGAGAAGCTTCTAAATCTTGGAAGCTACTCTCGTGTTTCCAACCTTCAGGTGATATATTTTCCCTCTCTGGTCTTGATGGTGTTGAAGACTAGATAGTTAAGGTTATTATCATTTCATATCTCAGCAAAGAACATTTAGGATTGGATTCTTATTATTCTAGATAAACAGCCTTGAAGTAATCCCTGTACATGGCCTCTTAACCTATAATCTAGACATTTAAGATACACCTTGTATTTGTTGTTTGTTAGTTGTAGTGTGACCTTCCTTATGTTAGTGCCTTTCCCTCCCCCAGACACAACCTTATGATGATTCCTATAGTATATAGTCCTATAGTTAGTTTAGAACTTTCTTGGTTAGACAAAAAGGAGAGATGTAGTGGTTACCCAAGGAAACACTTGTGACATTAGAGAATCTGGACCTTGATGGGGTGTGGCCAGAATCACTGGGGATATGGAACCCGAAATCGTCTTCTTGTTTGTTCCTGTTTTTCTTTGGAAGACCAAACATCCAGTACAGGAAGTCTCCTAGAATTGCATTAAGGTTACATTGTATCTGTGAGTGCTTGTATAACCCTTTAATAAATATTAATCCTTACATGATGTATTGCATTGAATAATTTCGGCGATATCTGGCAACATTCCTCAGTATCCACATGGTTTGGATTCTGGGCCCTTGTAGATTATCAAAATTCATGGATGTTCAAGTACCATATGTAAAATAGCAAGGTATTTGCAATGAACTTATGCATGCTCTTCTTCCCAGATACTTTATGTGAGATAGGATCTCACTACATAGCCCTGGTTAGCCAGGATCTTGCTCTGTAGACCAGGTTCGATTCACATTCACAGAGATCCGCTTAACCTTGTCTCCTGAGTGCTGAGATGAAAGACATATCCCACCATGCTTGGCTTTCCCGTATGCTTTAAAAGGTTTTAAAGAATGTGTTTGCTGGTGTACCACATGCATACCTTGTGTCTGTGGAGGTTAGAAGACATCATTTGACCACTGAACTAAAGTTAAAGATGGCTGTGAACTATGGATACTAGGAACTAAATATGGATCCTTTGTAAGAGCAACAAGTACTCTTAACCACTGAGCTCTTTCTCTAGTACCTCTCCAATATGCTTTAGTTCAAGACTTGACTTTTTTCTATGAGGCCCCTTGTATAAAGGTACACAAAATAAGTATTCAAACCAAATACTACTAATAATGAATTATAAATAAATATATTTTAAAACAATTTTAGTACACACATAATTTATTATTGTTTTTTAAATATTTATTTATTTATTTAGTATACAGCATACAGAAGAGGGCACCAGATCTCCTTATAGATGGTTGTGAGCCACCATGTGGCCACTGGGAATCAAACTCAGGACCATCTCTCCAGCTCCTGTATTTTATTATTTTTGTATGAATGTTGTACACCATGTGTGCCTGGTTCTTAAAGAGTTTGGATGATGTTGTCTGATCCTTTGTTAGAACTGGAGTTAGGGATGGTTGTGAGGAACTGAACCAGGGTCCTCTGGAAGAACAGGAAGTGCCCTTCACTTTGAACCATCTTTCCAGTCCCACTTCTACCCCTACCCCCCGACACACGCGCGCACACACACACACTTACATTGGGTCCTACTATGTAGCCTGGTTAGTTTGAGACTTGCTACATAGACCACTTGTGTCTTCAGATTCACAAGAGATTCATTGTGCCCCTGAGTGCTGGGAGTAAAGATGTGTGCCACCACTCCCAGCCTGACTCATGATTTTGAGCTCATTTGTTTGGTCATTGTGCTTTTAGAAACTTTTCACTTCAGCCAAAATTTCCAGGACTCACTCCCCACGTTAAGTTGTGTGACCCCATATAAAGTTTGGCTGACAGTTTAAGAAGTTTTTCTTTAAATTATTATCACATCCAATAAAACAGATAGCTAAGACAAGGGCAGTGTGGTACAGGCCTTTAATCCCAGCACTTTGGAGGCAGAGGCAGGTGGATCTCAGTAAGTTTGAGGACAACCTGATCTACAAATGGAGTTCCAGGCCATCCAGGAGTATTACACAGAGAAACCCTGTTCTGAAAAACCAAAATAAAATAAAATAGATGGCTTTGTAAATAAATACTGCACTGGCCTTGTACAGAATGTATTGCTTAGGGAACAATGTCAAGGACAAAGGCTATAGAACACATTTTTTTCCTATTTTTTTTTTTTTTTACATTTACAAACAAAATCTTATCACTGAATTCACTGATTTTAATCTTATTATCCATTTTAGAAATCACTACCAGAGGTAAAATGGCAATAACTATTTGATTAGCACTTGAGGTGACTAGAAAACATATTTTTTAAAAGGCACGTCACACGAAGTATGTATTATTAGAAATGCCTTTCAAGGACTAAGGGAACTCACTGCTCCCTGGCAGTGCACTTGTTTAGGAGTATCTTTATCTCCTGTTTAATAATGGTTAGGGTGTTTGTACAGACCATGATAGGCTAAGTATGAGAGTGGGGGTTCTGCCCACTGCAGTCCTTCTGGACAACAGAAGCCTCAGCAGAAGGAAGAACCCTTGGCCAACTATGTCTTGGCTCTTAACATTTGTGCCTGACAGGACAAGCAGTACTTTAAACTTTTCGTTGGCCAGAGTTAGTCACATGGCCATGCCTAATTTGGGTGAAATCTTTTACACACCTTTGATTCCACTATTCAGGAGGCAGAGGTTTAAACACCGTGTATATATATTAACTTTATTTATATGGGGGGTAGAGGGTGTACACAGAAGTCTGAGAACCACACAAAGCAATCAGTCCTCTCATTCCACCGTGCTGGTCCTGGGGGAACCTCAGATCATTAGACTGGTTGTAAGCACCCTTATCAACTGAGACATTTCACTGGCCCTCAATGGTATTTAAATCAGGGTTTTTTTCCCCCCATAAGGCTCCTGGTATAAACATAATAAGTATTAAAATTAAACATTTACTAATAATGAATTATAAATTTTTTTTAAACAATGAGTGAAACACAAATTCTAGTTGTCCAGAGGACACAGACCACAGCCAATTCTCACCCAGGCAACTGTTTAGGGTAAAGCTATCTTCAGGAGACCTCAGCCTGACTTGTGGCTTCTACAGAATCCCTCACTGTCTGCCTACACCACCTGCCTTAAATATCTTCTGCCCAGTTGTTTCACTTCCGGGTTCAACTCCTGTTCCCAGGTCTCTTAGGCTTATGTTTTCTGGCTGGCATTATTCCTTGGCTACCTCAAGTCTTTACCACTATCTGACTTGCTATATTTGTTTATTATTTGTTGAATTACCGAGATAGGGTCTTACTCTATAGTCCATGCTGGCCTCAAACTTGTGACAGTCTTCTTGCCTCAGACTCCTAAGTGCGGAGATTACAAGAGTGAGTGAGAAACTACCATCAGCAGTTTCACTTATTGCCTGTCTTTCTCTCAAACACAGAAACTCCAAGGAAGTTGAGGTAGTCATTTTGTTCAGTGCTCTGTTCTTGGCTTCCATATGGAAGATGTGCAATATGGTAAAAATTTGGGCAAAGTAGTTAATGCGTTTATGATTTTGACAACTTGTTTAAATTTTTAAACTGTCTTTTTTAATTTATAAAATTGTATTAGCTTATGTGTGTCTTTTGCCTACATGCATACCTGTGCGTCACATATGTGCAGTGGCCAGAAGAGGGCGTTGGACACCCCCGAACTGGAGTTAGCTGGTTGTGAGCCACCTTGCAAGTGCTGGGAAATTGAACTCAGGCCCTCTGGAAAAGCAGTGAGCAGCCCTCGAAAGTTTTGTTGTTTTTGAGACTGGGTTTCTACTTAGCTTTGGTTGTCTTGCAACTCAATATGTAGGTTAGCCTGGCCTTGAACAATCCACTGTCTCGGCCTCCAGAGTGCTGGAATTAAAGGGAGTGCACCACCAAGCACGACTGCCTCTTTTAAGCCCCAATTTTTGGCTCCATTAGATGATTGCTCTTCTATTTTATTGAACATTATATTGTGAAAATCTTCATGCATACCATAGTTATGTCTTTATTTCTCGATTGGAAATTCCATCAAGTTTGGACAAATGCTAAGTTTTCACTGTCTGCAAAATCCCCCTGAGCCTCAGCGGCTTTAAGTAACGTACTTGCAAAAAAGAAACTACTCAGCGGAGGCACCCACCCCTCTGGTCCTCTTAGACCACAAGTGCAGGATGGGGTACCCATCCTAGATTGAAGGCGTCTGTCCTGGTTTCTTCCGCCAGGCAAGGCTTTCCGGCAGACAAGCTGCCACAACACTTTTGGTCGAGGTCTGGCCCAGGCAGCTCGAATGCAGAAGCCTGACTTCCTGGAGAGAACCAAGTTTTCCTTGGGGCCCTGCGGGCTTGCCACACCCCGGCCAGAGGCCACTCTGCGGACTAGGCCTCTGCCGACTCAGCCCGATCTGCTCCCTCGCCGCCAGCCCTCCTTTCCCCTCCCCCCGGCGGCGGTTGGTCGCGCGCCTCCGTGCCTTTTCCACCCCCTCCGATAACAAGCGGGCCCCAGATCCTCTGGGATTGGCTGCGTCAAAGGGTATCTTCCTTCCTCTTCTTTGATTGGCTGCTGTAGGCGCGGGATGCAGTCTCCAATTGGCTAGGTTAGAGCGCCTGCGCGGCGGGGTTCTCGGTCGCCAGCCATTCCTGTGGAGGACTGCGGGTCGTTCGGACGTTTTGCCTGTCGCTGTAGGAGAGATCCCGTCTCTCCGGGAAGGCGGCTACGGCGGCAAAATGAAGATCTTTGTGGGCAATGTCGATGGGGCGGATACGACGCCGGAGGAGCTGGCAGCCCTCTTCGCGCCCTACGGCACGGTCATGAGCTGCGCCGTCATGAAACAGTTTGCCTTCGTGCACATGCGCGAGAGCGCTGGCGCGGTGCGCGCCATCGAGGCTCTGCATGGCCACGAGCTGCGTCCAGGTCGCGCGCTCGTGGTGGAGATGTCGCGGCCAAGGCCCTTGAACACTTGGAAGATTTTCGTGGGCAATGTGTCGGCTGCATGCACAAGCCAGGAGTTGCGCAGCCTCTTCGAGCGCCGTGGACGCGTCATCGAGTGTGACGTGGTAAAAGGTAACGCGGGAGCGCGCTCGGGGGAGGGGACGTGCGCGGTGCACTCAGCTATTAGCCACGCCCCCTACCCGGGGGTTAGTCCTTGCAGTTGGGAATGGTGGGCTAGTGCGCAGGAGCGGGGCCTGAAGGTGTTGGGGGCGAGTTGGGTAGAGCTACCCTCCCTGCGGTCCAGGCAACATTCATCAAGTGGGAGGAGTCTGCTCTGGGCGGGTGCAGTGGCGTCTGTGAGCCGAAGCCACGGGTCTGGGGACGCGCCAGAGATTTCCTAGTGCACCTACTAGGTTGGAGCCGGGGGTGCGTTTTCCTGATTGCAAGGCCCTGGTGAAATTGAGAAGTGACGGGCAGCAGCCGGACCATGGAACGGGGACAGTTTCGCCACTTACTCACTTCCTCTCCACACATCGGTCAGATTAAGGGAAGAGGGAAAAGATGGGAGCTAAAGCCCCCAAGGCCTCCCTGAGGTTCCCTCTTGACAAATGCTCCCAGGCAGAAGGTAATGGGGCCCTTGGCCGTTTCTCGAGTTGCAATCTTATTAGTATGGATCTGCTTGTGGGTACCAGAGGGCCTTTTTCAATCCCTATTTGGCTTTTCAATATTTGGTGGGTTAGCTTTGGCAGTTTTGTGCTTTCCAATTCTCGGGACCTCCGGCCCCCACTTTGTGTTCAGTTTTACATATTACCACCTGTAAGCCCTGATTCTGTTTTATTTTTGCATATGGAAGGGGGTTTATGTTACCCCCAGATAGCCTTTACTTGCCAAGTTGGTGCCTCAGGGCACAGCTGTTTTATAAACTTGGTGAGATTGCAAAGGGCTATCTATGCATGCTCTGGCTTCGGGGGATGTTGAGAGAGCGTCTCTGTTGAACTTGGACTAACACCATTTACTCAGTAGTCTTGCTTGGATAATTTTTATGACGGCTTCTAGTTTGCATTTTCTTTGAGGAAATGTGTCTTTTTGAGACCCTGTTGATTTTCTTAGGTGGGGTCTTTTATCTCCTAAATGCTATTTTTGTTGGCAAGATTTTATAGGACAACCCAGGCCAGTGTCTGTTTGACTGATCAGAGTTAACTATGTCCTGTCATTTTCAACAATGCAACCTGAGAGTGATGTCCTGTTCATGCCTTATTGCTGTGGATTCATATCTGCTCATGCCCTGTGGGAAATTTTGAGGACAGGAAATAAATGCGGTGTAGGTGCTTGCTCATTTTCATCAATTACTTCATTTGCTATCCAGGAAAGTTACAGCTTCTTGGGCCATTTCTTGTCTTATCTATATGGAGGGGATAGTTAAAGGTTCGTAGAATGTGCATTACTAGGAACCAAATTTTTGTTCTGAACTGATATTGCATTCTATTTTCCTCGACTCGGGGTATATCTGGAACGAGACTTTCCTGCAGACTTTAAGCAGAGTGTGGTGCTTGGATTTTTGCTTCTGTTTAGAGTTTTTAATGAGAATTTTTCGTTTAATTGACCTATTTAGTTTCTTTTGTGGTTCTTAGGTAGACTGGCTACTAGAATGAAAATCTAGAATACAGTACTTTGGGGGCAGTTTCCATTGGAATTCATATGGATCAATAAACTTTTTTCTCAGATGGTAGGCCAGAACTTTGCCTAACTTTGTTTGGGACTGACATTCAGTGTTAGTGAGGGCAGTGGTTGGTAATAACTTCACATAAGAAGTAGAACTCTAAGCAGATTTCCTGTGAGACTTAGGACGTTTATTTTGTGCATTTCTTCCTTTTGGAAACATATGTATATGTATCAGAACTACACTCTAGGATGATGACTCAGACTCTGTACTTTGATATAAATGATTTGGTGAAGATTTGAAAATGCTTTCACCGATGCCATTCTCTTTTAGGATGAAAGATTTTTAAAGTTGAGAGTGTACTAGAAGAGTCCGGCTCTTTAAATCCTTTATTCTTTTTTGGGAAGGAAGGCTGAGGTTGGGCATTTGGTTGAGTTGACAGGTCTTTGAAAAGTGCAAAAGCTTGCTCTTAACACAGAATGGCAAGCTCTGTTTTATTTCACAGGGAAAAAAAACACCCAAAAAACATAGTTGCTTGGTTACTTGAATTTAGGTATGATTTGCAAAACAAAAATCTCGATAGCAACAACTATTCTTCACAGCTATATACTTTGGATATTTGAAGATGAACAGTTTCAGGAAGCATACAGGTTTCCAGGGAGGTCTGAATATCAGAAAAGAAAAATATATATGTATTTTTTTTGGTCACAGCTTTGTAAATTTAAGTTAATAGTATTTTACTGTTTGTTTGGAAAACTCAGTTTCTAGTATTCTCCTAACTGTTGCTAGAGGGATTGTTGTGCCATCACATAGAAAGGTCCTGAAAACATTACTTATTAATCACTCCCCACCCTCATTCTTTGTTTACCTGTCCTGGAACTCAGCAGATCTGCCTTCCTCTGTCTCCTGAGTGCTGGGATTCAAGGTGTGGGCCACCACTGCTTGGGCCTCATTGCTAATCTTAACGAAGTGATTTCCATCAGTGATTTCTTTGAAGTAGTTGGCCAGGCAAGTGGGTCTTTGGAGTTCTTCAGATTTCTTCTGGCTCTTTATTGCCCTAGTAGTGGTTGATTTCAGAGTGTCTCTGACAGGTCTGAATTTGGCTGCTTACTGGGATAAAATTTAGCCCTGGTACAGTCTCATTACTGACGCCCAGAGAAGTCAGAAGAGTTTTTGATTCCCTAGAATTGGAGTTAGGGCTGGTTGTGACTGCAGTGTGAGTGCTGAGAACTGACTGGATTCTCTGCAAGAGCTTCAGGTCTTGTAGGGAATTCAGAACCATCTCCCTGTTGTCCCCTTTTTGAGACAGTGTTTTGTGCAGCCCAAGCTGGTTTTGAATTTGCTGTGTAGCTGAGGATGGCCTTGAAGTCCTGACTTTACCTACTAGGAGCTATTATAGCTATGTACTGTGAAGCCCACCTCACACTTCTAATATTAGGCTTAGACCTTTCCTGATAAAGGTTGACTATATTTGTATCAGAGGCCTTCTCTGAGCTCATTTAGGCAGTCATCTGAATTACTCATCTGAAAGTACTGTTCCTTTCCCTTCCTTTTCCCTCCCCCTTTGCCATCCTCCCCTCCCTTCTTTTTTCTTTTTCTTTTTCTTTTTTTTTGTGCTATGGTGGGGGGGTGGTCAAACCAAGGTCTTCATACTTGTTATGTGTACACTGTACACCTTCACTGAGCTACATCTCAGTTCTTAAGTCTTTTCTTTTCAAGACAGGGTCTCACTATGTAGTACTGGCTGTCCTGGAACTCAATATGTAGATCAAGCTGGCCTCGAACTCACAGATCCACCCAAATGCTGGGATTAAAGGTAGTTCCAGTTCTTAAATCTCAATTTTCTGATTTGCCACTAATTTTAAGCTTCTTTTTTCTTCTTCCTTTTTTTTTTTTTTTTTTTTTTTTTTTTTTTTTTTTTTTTTTTTTTTTTTTTTTTTTTTTTTTTTTTTTTTTTTTGACAGAGCCTCACTGAGTAATTTAGGTTGGCCTCCAGTCCTTGGTCCTCCTTGCCTTTCCTTCTGATTGCCAGGGTTCAGGGTTACAGGGCTGATGTCACATGCTGGGCAGCACTTGGTCATTTAAACACAAACCAGGTGTAAGATGTAGTTGATGGGAGATCTAATTTCTCTTGTAAACCCTTTGAAACTTTTGTAAGGTGTTTTTCCTAGCTTATTTAATAGAATGATAAGGAAACAAGTGGTCATGGTGGTGCATGCCTTTATTTATGATTCATTTTTATTTTTTAATCAATGTGTATATGTTGAGTCTAGAACTGAGGACATTGGATTCCCTGGAGCTGGGCTTACAGGGAGTTGTCAAGCACTTGATGAGAGTAAACAGTACATGCTCTTAACTACCAAGCTATCTCTTCAGCTCCTGTTGTATGCTTTTAATTCCAGCTTTTTTCAGGTGAGGCAGGCAGATCTCTGAGCTGGAGGCTAGTCTGGTCTCTGTCAGCCTAGGTTATGTAGTAAAGGGAACAAAGATAAGAAAACAGCAAGGTTCCTTGGTTGTCTCTTTCCTAACCCATCCACCTTTAAGCTCCAGCTAATCTTGATGTTTTCCTTTCCTTTTGAGTGCGTGTTTCTTCTTATTGCATTTTCCTAGTACTTTGTCATTCCTGAGGTGAATTCCACTTTTTTTTCTGTGTCTTTGTAGCTCTTGTTGGCCTCTAATTCATCTTCTGTCTGTTGTAGGCAAATTTTACTACACTTGGTCTGTTTTTAACAATATCTTAGACCACAACTGCTATTTTTAGCTGATTGAACCCAAAGTGGAGATTAATAATCAAAGGCTGATTCAAATAACCTGTGGTTAGATGGAGAGGAATATTTAGCTTCTCGTAATTGTTTTTTAAAAAGTCAGCTTTTGACTATGGAGTCATTGAAGGCTAGCATTTATTGAGCTAGAATCATCAAGCTTGGTGTTCATTTTTTTCTTAAAAATTAAGCCAGGCGGGGCTGGAGAGATGGCTCAGCGGTTAAGAGCACCATCTGCTCTTCCAGAGGACCCGGGTTCGATTCCCAGCACCCACATGGCAGCTAACAACTGTCTGTAGTTCCAGTTCCAGGCAAACACCAAGGCAAATAAATAAATAAAGTTTAAAAAAAAAAAATTAAGCCAGGCATAATGGTGCACACCTGTAATCCCAGTACTCAGGCAGATGCAAGGGGGGGTCTCTTCAGCGTTGGAGACCAGCCAGACAACCACGTCTTAAACAAAAAGTATTATTTTTTGAATTCTTATATGTATGAATGTTTTGCCTGCATATATTGCCTGTGCAGTTAGAAGAGTGTGTGGGATTCTTGGAGATGGAGATGGAGTTAATTCAGGTGCTTGTGAGCTGCCGAGTGGGCGCTAAGAACCAAGCCTAGGTCCTCTAAAAGCAGCAGGTACTCTTCACGGAGCTCTAGCCTCCCTCGTTTTGTTCTCTTACTGATTAGGCAGCTTTCAAGTGTGCTGCTATATTTAATTAGAGGTGAAAATAGTGTTCTTTCAGGAGATAAACCTCTGGTTAGTTCAGGTTTGAAGAATTGTCATAATTCTCCATTGTTCTACAGCCATTTATGCCTCTCAAGGCAATTCTTTCTTGAGCCTCTAACTTGAGGTTGTTAGGATAAATTTTTCCAGTGAGGAATAAATGGTAAGTTCTCTAAGATCACTAAAAGTCAGTGATGAATGGATCTAAAACCGGCCCTACTATTGCCCAGGATCCTTTATGTGTACTTGGCTTTTGCCTTTTATTTCTTGACAGGTGACTTGTTGTATAGGAATAGTTTAAATAAGCCATCTCAGAATGAAAGTCCTAAATGTAGTTGGACACTTGTTTGGAGGACATTCACTGTAATCTATTTATAAAAATGGAGTTCCATCCAGATAACACTTCATTTCTTGAACTGATAGAACAGAGATTGGATCCTGGCTCTTGAATTAAAGTAGCCACAGGTCCACAGTAGAGTTAGGAGCAGAACCTTATTTCTTCTTAAGGACATTTCCTTTAATTGTTTTTCTTATACCCTGCTGATGGCACTATTATGGTTTATGGTATGGATGTTATTAGGAATTTTTTCCCCGGGGCTCAGAGATGGCTCAGTGATTGAGAGCACTGACTGCTCTTCCAGAGGACCCGGGTTCAATTCCCAGCACCCACATGGCAGCTCACAACTGTCTGCTGTAGTTCCAGTTCCAGGCGAACACCAAGGCAAATAAATAAAAAAGCTGCTTTTTTGTTTTGAAGAATTTCTTCCTCTTTAAAGTTTTTCCGTATGTTGTAGATGAGTAGAGTTTTCAGATCAGTATTCTGTCTTATATTTCCTCCCAACACAACTTACTTAGGTCTTTAATGGGAGAGCATAGGTAGATAGTATTGCTCAGTCATGAACTGGCACGTGTGAGGCCCTTCCTACGTTCAGTCCCTGTCCCCTGCCCCCAGCAGAACAAAACAAAAAAACGTGCCCCTTAAAGGTAAACCTGAAAAATCAGTCTTAAAGGGAAGGTATTTTTCTGTCCTTTAAAGAGGAAATAGTAGAGGAAGCAATGTGGACTTAGGTTACATTTCCATATTGGCTTTCATAGATTCTAGCTTTTGTTCAAGTTAACATTTTTAGTCATACTACACAGTCCTGTCCACGGACCTCAGGAATGAACAGGGCATCAAAGAGCTATGTGGAATTTTGATCCTGGCATCAATACATTGATTTACAGCAAATCACATAGAAATTTTGAGCATGTTTGCCTAAAAGGGAAGATGATGGTCCTTTTTCCTGTTGCCTCACAGGATTTTTGAGAGGTAGGGCCTGTATTTGAAAGTGGATGTGAAAATTGTACAGTAATATGGAAGGGGGAAGGTTTTATAGGAATTTTAAGAATGCTTGATTCTTGCTGTTACTTCGTTTTTACTAATTGGACCTAGACTGAGAAGTGAGTCATGCCAAAATGTGACTGGTTGTTTCTAGTGTTTTAAGCTCTTAGCTTGCTTCAGAGGTGAGTGGTGAGTGGTTATTAGATGTGCCTGAATTGAGAGCACTGAGTGAGTGATCTAGAAATGCTTGCTGGTTTATATTTTTATCCTGTGTTGTAGTTCATCTTTGCTTTTCCTTTCCTCACAGAGTTGGTTGATTGAGGTGGCAGGGGGGATAAGGAAGAAGGCCATGGTCAAAGGTGACTCTTTGAGACAGTCAAAGGCTATGTTACTCATCAGCCACATTTCATGGCATACTCATGTAGAGGAGGGTTTGGAGGCCTGGTTGTAGCTGGCAACAACAGCTGGGTGCTGTTGTGTGTCCAGTGTGGGACCCAGCAGGTAGCATGCTCTGCCCCCCTAATTGCTAACCCTCTGTCTGCTGCTTTATCAGACTACGCGTTTGTTCACATGGAGAAGGAAGCAGATGCCAAAGCCGCCATCGCGCAGCTCAACGGCAAAGAAGTGAAGGGCAAGCGCATCAACGTGGAACTCTCAACCAAGGGGCAGAAGAAGGGGCCTGCCCTGGCTATCCAGTCTGGGGACAAGACCAAGAAACCAGGGGCTGGGGATACAGCGTTCCCTGGAACTGGTGGCTTCTCTGCCACCTTCGACTACCAACAGGCTTTTGGCAACAGCACTGGTGGCTTTGATGGGCAAGCCCGTCAGCCCACACCACCATTCTTTGGTCGCGACCGCAGCCCCCTGCGCCGTTCACCTCCTCGAGCCTCCTATGTGGCTCCTCTGACGGCTCAGCCAGCCACCTACCGGGCCCAACCCTCAGTGTCGCTGGGAGCTGCCTATAGGGCCCAGCCTTCTGCCTCTTTGGGTGTCGGTTATCGGACTCAGCCCATGACAGCCCAGGCAGCCTCTTACCGTGCTCAGCCCTCTGTCTCCCTTGGGGCCCCATACAGGGGTCAGCTGGCTAGCCCTAGTTCCCAGTCTGCTGCAGCTTCCTCGCTTGGCCCATATGGTGGAGCCCAGCCCTCGGCCTCAGCCCTTTCCACCTATGGGGGTCAGGCAGCTGCAGCTTCTTCACTTAACTCCTATGGGGCTCAGGGATCCTCCCTTGCCTCCTATGGTAACCAGCCATCATCTTATGGCGCCCAAGCTGCCTCTTCCTATGGGGTTCGCGCGGCTGCTTCTTCCTACAACACACAGGGAGCAGCTTCTTCCCTAGGTTCCTATGGGGCTCAGGCAGCCTCCTATGGTGCCCAGTCTGCAGCCTCCTCACTAGCTTATGGAGCCCAGGCAGCCTCTTACAATGCCCAGCCCTCAGCTTCTTACAGTGCCCAGTCTGCCCCATATGCTGCACAACAGGCTGCTTCCTATTCTTCCCAGCCTGCTGCTTATGTGGCACAGCCGGCCACAGCTGCTGCCTATGCTAGCCAGCCAGCTGCCTATGCTGCACAAGCCACTACCCCAATGGCTGGTTCCTATGGGGCTCAACCAGTGGTTCAGACCCAGCTGAATAGTTATGGGGCTCAAGCATCAATGGGCCTTTCTGGCTCATATGGAGCTCAGTCTGCTGCGGCGGCCACTGGCTCCTATGGTGCAGCAGCTGCATATGGGGCTCAGCCTTCTGCCACCCTGGCAGCTCCTTACCGCACTCAGTCATCAGCCTCGTTGGCTGCTTCCTATGCTGCTCAGCAGCATCCCCAGGCTGCTGCCTCCTACCGTGGCCAGCCGGGCAGTGCCTACGATGGGACAGGCCAGCCGTCAGCAGCCTATCTGTCTATGTCCCAGGGGGCCGTTGCCAACGCCAACAGCACCCCGCCACCCTATGAGCGTACCCGCCTCTCCCCACCCCGGGCCAGCTACGACGATCCCTACAAAAAGGCTGTCGCCATGTCGAAAAGGTACTGTATGCCCCCCAGCCTCAGCCCCCAGCTGGGGCTTAGGGCAAGGGGCTGAGGTTGGCATGGGAGGGAAACAGGAGCCATCGGCCCCTCCCTTGGTCTGTCTTCTGTGGGATGTCCAGAGGTCATGAGGGTGAGTGTCTGAACATTCCTGGCCATCAGAGTTCAGATGGAGCATAGTGCTCAGGCTGGGCTGATACTAACAATGTAGGGTCAGGAAGCGTCACCATTCTAGGATAGCCTGTTGTACCTTTGCAGCCACTTTCTGCAGGATTGGCTCATAACTTTTCCCACTGTCTGAAGGATCTTTAAGCCCATTCCCTTGTTGTCCTGGTTTTGGTGGGGTAAATGTGAAAGAGTAGGTGTTTTGGCACTCAACTGGCTGAAGGCAAGCTTATGAGATGCGTTCACCCTGGGAAGCTGGGGACCTTGCTTTTCGTCCGCCGTTCTGTTGATGAACCAAGGTCTTTTCGTGTAGAGCCCATGAATGGGGATAGTTTGTTCGGGAATGTAGGCCAAAATTCACCTTGACCAGTTTGGAAGGGAGAGCTTCAGCAGAGAGCTTGGTTTCCTGCTGCCTTGAACCCAGGTTTGATTTCTTGGCAAACATTTTGAGACAAGTCTAATAATACCCTCCCTGTCCCCAGTGGCATCTCCCCTAGGCCCACCTGGAGCCCTCCCCTCAACTGTCTCATTCACCAACTGTCTTCTTCTCTCGACTAGGTATGGTTCCGACCGGCGTTTAGCCGAGCTCTCTGATTACCGCCGTTTATCAGAGTCGCAGCTTTCGTTCCGCCGCTCGCCGACAAAGTCCTCGCTGGATTACCGTCGCCTGCCCGATGCCCATTCCGATTACGCACGCTATTCGGGCTCCTATAATGATTACCTGCGGGCAGCTCAGATGCATTCTGGGTACCAGCGCCGCATGTAGGGCCATCCTGGGGATGGGGTGCCACAGGAAAGGGAGAGAGAGGAAGCGGTAGGGTAGGGTGCAGACCCACGTTATCACCACCCTGTCTCATACCTCTCCAGATGGTGGTTTTTCATCCCCTCCCTCTCCCACGTGGGCCTTCCCCAGGAGAGGACCCTTTTGTGTTTGGCAGTAACCTGCTTTGTTTTGCCTCAGCAGCACATCTTGCTACTGGCTTAGATCTGCGGTTTTCCCTCTACCCTGCCATCTCCCCAGAATGGATATTTCTTTTATATTTTTTATTTTTTTCCTGGCTCCCTTTTATTTTTCTGCGCGATACTTAAGGTTGTCTGGAAGGTGATACAACCTGCAGCTGAGGTCAGGCGGCGCGTTTTTCTTTTTAGATGTGAGGGAGGCCAGAAAAGGATTACTTTAACCATTTTCTGTGGGCTAAGCTATGCCAGCAGTCCAGGGGGCCCTGATTGTCCTCTGTAGAGACTATTGAGACTGAGATCCTGTTGGGACAGTCAGTTGGTATGTGTCCAAATCCCTGCTTACCACTGAAGTTTTAGCTGATGCTGACTGGCATAGTCCCAATTCCCTATCTCCCCAAGTAGGTGGTGTTAGAAACCTTAATTTTTTCTCTTTTGTATGGACTACAAATAAAACTTGGGGCGATTTGTGGTTTGGAAACCTGGTTGTCATTGTCTTGATTGCATTCAGTGTCAGGTGAGCCAGTCTGACATCCAGGAAGACATGACAGCTAGAAGGAAGGCAGCCTGAAGACCCAGAGTGGGTATTGAAAGGTGCTTGGATATGGGATTAGAATGATCCCCTAGTACCCAGTGAGACCAAGCTCATTACCGTCTTAAATAGCATGCCATCCATCTTTAGAACTGGAGATTTAGATCAAGAGGTTAGACTTTGTAACCATCAGTTTCAGTCGATCACATCAAAATTCAGTAAACAATGCCCATTTTCCTCTGCTTATGTTCGACTAATGTCCATGACTCTCTCCTTGTTCAGGAAAAAACAAAAACAGCTAAAACTACGATCCGATCCAGCTGGATGGTTTGGGCTGAGATCTGGCTGGGATTGGGTAATGGGCTGCTGCAGTGTTGACAAAGCTAATGAATCCAGGCATTAGGCTTGAGTGAGTGTTGAGGTCGGGACCTGGGACAGGAGGCATAGTGGGGTAGGGGTGACATCACTATCTGGTACTGCCCTATGGTTGGAGAAATGAGGGGCAAGGAAAATTTGAAGCCTGTGGGGCATTCTGACCAATCCTGGTACTTCGCCTGTTGAACTTCACCACGGAGCATCCTTCATGTGTCCTGCCAACCTCGGTCATCACAACACCTGAGACTCCTTTTCCCTGTTTGCATCTATTATGGTTTTTAGATGTCTTCTTGGCTGGGTTTATATCTGAAGGTGTTATAAGACATAAACATGAGAAAGGGCAGGGGTGCCAACATAATCAAGTAGGAATGCTGAGATTGGGTGAAGAATTGAAAATTCTTATACTCTAGAGCTTGTCTGGGAGAGGGGTAGAAGACTTGGACAGTTCCAACCAGGGATAAGATGGAGGCTTAAATTTGATGGGTAGATGAAAGAAGACTGGTTAAATGGAGTGATAACAGAAACCTGTTGTTCATTGGAAGGATGTTTTAGAATCATTTGGAGCCTGCTGGATTAAGATGCTTTGGCAGAAAGAGTGTGCGTGCATATTTGCGTGTGTGCGTGTCTGCCTGCCTGCCTGCAGCTGCCAAGCAGTTGGGTGGGTTGCCTCTGTCTCCTTCACTGGCTTCCTAGGAATTACTTGGCTATGACAGTAGCTCGCCCCAAATGTCTTCTTCCTTCTGCCCATCATGTAAAAAATGCCTCAAAATCACAAGTTCTTACTTGTGACTAACTGGGGTAAATCTCAGGAAGTGTTGGGGTCAAAGCTTTTTTTATTTGCTTCTCTCTTCTCATCGCCTTGCCTTTAGGTTGCTTTGCTATTCATTTTCATTCCTCTGCAGAACTGGGGTAGAGTGGGAAGATAGTTTTCTCAAAACTTTTCACTGTGCTGGTAGAACGAGCAGAGGGCTGAGTTGTAGGCTCGTCGTTACGGCTCTGGGTGAACAGAGGGTTGGGTGAAGGGTTGGGATTGTGGCCGTGTATCTGCAGTATTTGTCATTGTCCTTTTTCCCCCAGGTCTTGTTTTGCCACAGTCACAGTTCTGTGGTTCCTGCAAAAAGCAAAAATAAATCCCAACCTCCCAAAAAGCAGCTTCATGTGTCCCCAGGGCCAGTGTTGCTCTTTATGGCAGCCCAAACTCTTCAAAGTGATTTGACTTCTTAGATCAGTCGAACAGTTGGCCAGCCATCTTTAGATCCTGATGCCTTGTTGCCTCAGTCCTCTGGGTTCTCATTCAAGCCAGAAAGCTATACAGCTAAATCATTTGTCACTTTCCTTTCTCTTGCAGATTGTTTAAAACGTTTTCATTTTATTTAAATTATTTATTTGTGTTAATTCTATAACTCACTCATACTTTGCTTTTTATAGTTTTTTTTTTTTTTTTTTTGAGTTTCAAGTTCTTATAGTTTGGGAAAGTTGAGTTTGGTGAATGGGAGGACAGAATGTAATGAGTGTTTTGATAAAGTGGATTTTCATTGTATCTTCAGAACATTCAACTTCTACACATATCTTCTTGGCCATATTGGGGAATTTTTGCTGGTTTATTTCTAGAATAAGACTGCATAGAAGCTTCTAGCTGGCCTCTTCTGAGGTTTTAGCTTTTGTTTTCAATTCTGTTGGGTGGCCTGTGACTCCATTTCTTGAAATAGAAGTAATGAGAGACTTGTCAGCGAAGTTTAGAATGAGTGTCTAGAAGTCTTTTACTTTTCTAATCTTATCTCTGCACAACCACCCTGGACCTAGTTAAGCATTGTCCGAGTCCTTGTACAGTCTGTTGGTTCTCTGAGGCTGCTGGACAATAGAGTACCATGGATGGGTAAAGTCATAATGAAAATACGTTTACTAGATTTATGGGCTAGTGTTATTTAGTAGAAGTTTGGGTAGTAGAGAAGTGACACATGGAAAGCTACTATTTAAGTTCTGTTTTTGAAAGATGTTAAATTATGACTTTTTTTTTCCTTTTTCTGAAAACTCTGAAAACTCAGGTCTACCTCCGAATCATTTGAAATCTAACTATAAAGCTTGAGATGGCAGTGCTTGGATCTTAGTCTTGGGTTGACCAGAGAGTTTTCCACACTGGAAAGTACTGCCTATTCCAGTGAAGTGGCTATAGCAAATGAGCAATGCTAGGCAAAGGGTAGATTGAGAAGAGGATGTGTCAATGGCTAGAGAATACCTTTTTTGTGGAGATGGGATTTGAAAACTTGGTACTGAGGATTCTCTAGCAAGCCTTGCCTCAAGTTTGAGTTTGAATTCTAGCTCTGCCTCGTAAGCTGTGTGATAAATTGGACATATTAGTACTTGTGTCTCATTTTTGTCATCCAGTATTTTTCTCTTTTTAAATTTGAGACAGGGTGTCACTATGTGGCCCTGGCTGGCCTGGAATTCAAGGTAACTCAGGCTGATCCCCGACTCGGCTGTTTGCCTGCCTCTTCTGCCTCATAAGTGCTGTAATTAAAGGTGTGCACCACTATACTCAGCTTTTTTTCCTTTTTATTATTTTGAGACAGGGTCTTAGATGTTTGAGGTTGGTCTCTCAACTCCATGTGTAACTGAAGATGACCTTGAATTCATACCTTTGTCTTCATATCCCAAGTGCTGTGGTTATTGCCATGTACTTCCATGGTACTGGGCGTATCGAATAACCTTCATGCTAGGAAGCCTTTACCAACTGAGCTGTGTCCATAGTTCCTCCTCTAACAATGATCACAGGTCTAAGTATGGCTTAAATAAAAAAGTTAAATGTTGTTTTTTTATTGACCAACTCAAAAATGTAAAGTGATAATGTTAATGCTCATTGAAACCAAAATGCATTACCTCTCTTGTATTTATTTCATATTCGTTTTGAAAGGGGTGAGTGAACATATGAATGATGAGGTCTTATACTGAGCTACAGAGATGGCTTATTGGTTAAGAGTGTTTTTTTGTTCTTGCATAGGGGCCTGGGTTTGGTTCTCAGAACCTACTTGGCAGCTCAACAACAACCCTTAATTCTTAGTTTTATTTAGAGCATCCAGTGCCCTCTGTGGGTCCTGTACATGGTGCACATAAACACTCCCAGGCTCACACAAAAACACATTAAAAAGAAATTCATCTTAGTAATGAGACATTAGAATTTGGGGGAACACTGGGATGAGCTAGTGAAGCACTTAGAGGACTTGGGATATGGGTGTCAATGCAGCACATACACACTGTAGTGAAATCTGAATTTTTACTATGTGGTACGGAACAGTGACTTAAGCTACTAGACCATATCAATTTTGCTGACACTCTGCTCCCCAGTCTCTGGTGACACTATTCTGTGTCCTAGGTAGGATCACATTCTTTTGTTTATGGAAAATAAAGTTTGCAGTACAAGAAAAGAAGCTTGAGTGTAAGGGAGAAGTAGTATAGCTGGCAGTTGGATTGGAGTGGATGGGTGCCCTTGGTTGGGGTTAACCTGTTGGCTCCCTGTGAACATCCTTGAAGGCTACTGGCTTTTAATTTGAACTTGGCAAACTTATAACTCATTTTGGGCCAGGGACCAATTACTTACTAGAAGTGTAAATTATTAGACGAATGGGTTGGCTCTTGGCTGTATTTCTAGCACTAGAAAGGCTGAGGCAGGAGGTTCATGAGTTTGAGGTAAGACAAGGCATCTAAGAATTTTTTGTTAGGTTTCTGGGGAATGAACCAGGCCCTTCTTACTAAGTAGGCATTCTGTGACTGGGCTACATTCCTAGCCTGGCAGACAGGAAAATTTTTTTTAAAACTTTTTTATTTGCCTTGGTGTTTGCCTGAAACTGGAACTACAGACAGTTGTCAGCTGCCATGTGGGTGCTGGAAACCGAATCCCGGTCTTCTGGAAGAACAGTGGGTGCTCTTAACTGCTGAGCCATCTCTCCAGCCCCCAGAAAATTTAAAAATAGTATTCCAGGACAGTGAGATAGGATAGCTCAGGCGGTAAAAGTGCTTCTATAGGTGGGACTATAAGTAAGGTAGAAGCTTTGAATTGGGTGCCTTAATTTTTTTTTTTTTAAGGGAAAATACCAAGTTCCTCTAGCTGTGGGTAAATAGATATCAATACAAAGACACTTGATTTATAATAAACCTCTTTACCTAAGGATTCATTTTGCTTTTATCAAAGTTAAAATGAAAAGCTACCTCTGACTTGATTACCAGATTTTGTAATGTTCTGGGTGTTCAGAGTAAGGGTGTGTGCCTACAGTACTGATGTACTGGGGTTCTAAACTAAGGACCTCATGCATTAGGCTCTTAACATTGAGCATATACCTCTGCAGCCAGCATACCTGTTTCCCAAGGTTTTAACTGATACTGAAAATTCAATCACTTCCTTCTTCATGGTTATTACATAGTTTTCTCATGCATTAGTTTCTTAGTCAACAAATACTTGAGTGGTTTTTGTGTTACCAGAGTAGTTCCAACATTGAAGGCATATAGTATAGAAGAACATGAATAAAGTAGAATTTCAAATGATAGTAATTATTTGCAAAAGTAGCATGAAGTGATTAGTTATAAGTCAAGGTCCATGCCTTTATGATGGGGTGGCCAGTAAAAGATCTGAAGAAAGAATTTTTTATTCTGAGTAGGTAGGGATAATAAAGCCCAGTCTTTATCAAGTGCACTGAGAATATAATATAGCAAGATCCTGGTTGAGTAGATTGTTGGTCCATGAAGTTTGAATACACCCCTACCTCCTTTTCTTTTAGACAGTCAAACTTGCTATGTAGACCAGGCTGGCATTGAACTTGCAGACTCAACTGCCTCTGCCTCTTGTGGTATTATTGCCTAGTCAACTGTAATAAATTTTAAAAATCAAGGAGAAGATTTCGATTTGGGGGCTGGTCATGGGTTTGGTCTGATGGTCTTGATGTCTGCACACTGGCATGAATTGTAATCCCTTGAATTGTTACCAGCCTCTAGAGATTCTAGTTTAGTGAATGAATTGGTCTTGTTTGCTATTGCAGATTTTTTTTTCTTTAGGTCATAAGAAATCCTGAGAGAAGGATTTCTATACCATATATATTTCTGGATGCATATTGAATTGTGGTGATGTAGTGTTAGACCTACTCAGAAAGTTCCAGTGCAGGACAGTGGAACTGGTTGTATTGATTACTGATCTCCGATGGCCTTTACTGAGTCTCAGGTGCATCAGAGTGAAATGAGCCGTGGCCATATTTAGTATATTTAATGTTATATTTTGACTTTTTTGGGTGGGGGTGAAGCAGGATTGTTCTGTGTAGTTCTGGCTATCCTGGAACTCTGTAGACTAGACTGTCTTGGAACACAGAAATCTGTCTCTACCTCCCAAGTGCTGGGGTTAAAGACATGAGCCACAAATGCCTGTCTATATTTAACTTTTTAAAGATACCTTTTCCCATACTCAAATTATTGACTATAACTTTCTGCTACTGAGTTAGGCATATTTTCTGTCTTGTTTTAAGGCCCCCTCCGTGTCTGTCTGCCTCTCTCCTCTCTCTCCTCCCTCCCTCCCTCCCTCCCTCCTTCTCTCTCTCTCTCTCTCTCTCTCTCTCTCTGTGTGAGTTTTGGGTAGTAGTATGCTGTTTGTGTTATTTCACTCCTGATCATCCTGTTCTCATGAAGCTCCCCTGCTTTCTGCCTGTTCAAGTTTAAGTTATCCATTCAGCACCTTTCCCTTTTATTCCCATTTTCAAAAGCTGCTTGCAAAGGTTCATGACTAAAGTTGCTTGCTTACTGAGTATGTGAAGCAGCCATTGGGTGAGAAAAATGTGAGGAGGGAATTGGACCCTGTGAAGAATGTTCGTTTATACTTGTTTACAGCTGATTGTGACAAAGCCTTTTCTTACAAGGTCAGTTCTAGGGAGTTGAA
>PVIH01007364.1:51817-101320 GCA_004025045.1 Sigmodon hispidus
TTTTTTTGGCGGGGTGAGGTTGGAATGTGGGGAGGTCAACTTTCAAATTTACACACCATTTTGGGCGCGGGAGGCTGTTACCTAGAGGGATCCTTAACACAACACTCCCCCCCCCCCCGTGCCTCCTTTCTGGGCTATTACAATCGTAACTGAAACTGAATCCACGGACTGTTTTTTAGCTACCTAGTTTTAATTTCTGGGTAGCTATGGGACTTAGGAAGGCTAAAATGGAAATCAAGGTGGAGGTTGATTTTAAGTAGGGGCAGACGCTTGGCTCTTTATTGCCGGAGGTCTTTGTAAACCGGACGGATGCAGCATCCATACGGCGAGGTGTAGTGGCGCTGAGGGGGAAGGGACGCGAGATCTTGGAATAGAATACTGACAGGGTGTGCACGTGCAAGTGGTAGAATGTAAAAGCTTAACAAAGCTGGGGCCATGAAGTTACTAAAGCTTTTGCTTATTTCTGCCTAATGGCGGGCTCCACTTCGAAGGAATCCACGTTTGTAGCTCCTCCCGCACATGGACCTTTTGCCCAATCAGTGGCTTCGGTTTCACTAGGCTGGGTACTCATTGGCTTTCGTATAAAAGCTCTAGATTACTGACGTTTCCACCTCTTCCTGGCCTCTCAGGTAATTGGCGTTCGTGGTAACCAATCAGGAAGAGGATCCCCGGGAACGCCAGCCTTTTACTTTACCGAACGTCCAATCCGGTGGTAGGTTCACACCCCCCGTTTCTACCCAGAGTCACTGTTGTGGCCGCCGCCATTTTAGCATTTTGTCAGAGCCAGCCTTGCTGCGAAGAGGAGGGCCTGCAGACTTCCATGTGGTGAGAGACTCCAAGTCCTCTACTGTGTTCTTTGCTTTGTTAAAACTTACCTGACTCCCTTGGGCGTCAGGGTTGTCCCAGTGGGGTCGCGGCCCCGCGCACCCGTCACTGAGAGCCGACCTCGGTCCTCGACTTTGTGCGGTAAGCCTGAAGCAGCCCTCCTCCGAGTCCCCACCCCCCAGTCCCTGGGATACCTTCCTTTTGTCCACATTATTCCCTACTTTGTTCACATTTCTATTTTAGGGTTTCTGCCTAGATAACTCTTAGGGTTAGACATGGAAATTTCTCATGCCCTAGCAGTGCAGTGTTGCCTCGTTAACGAATTTATAACACCCATCTTTGACCAGGCAGTTTTTCTTTCTGTAGGAGCTACATTATAATGCTGTACCCCCAAAATGATTTCCCGTTCTCGGGCACTTTCGGTATTTCTCAGCCTTTTTATTTGGTTGATCCCAGTGTTCAAACACTATTCCAAAGGAAACTCTTAAATGTACCTACTGCGAGGCCCACATTTCCGGAAACGGTTGCCTAGAGAGGAAAAGCTACTTAGTAAGTCTGGTAGTTCAAATTTTGTTTTCTAATGATCATGACAGTGGGCTGAAATGCTCAGTATATGTAGCTTTTCATTTATACTCAAAACTTCCAGCCCTATTTTTTTTTCTCTTTGTCTGAGGAAGGGGATGTAAGTCAGTGGTAGAGCACTTGCCTAAAATGTACAGTTCTGTAGGTTCGATGCTCAGCACCAAAAAATTCCCCTTTGTCTACAAAAGTCTGCCCTGTTAGAGACCTTTTTAACAGAAGCTCTTGTGGGGACTACAGTAGGCTCTCCTATGGAGCTTTCCGCTGGCTATTGTTTGGAGATGTGTGGACACACCAGTAAAAGAAATTTTGAAACTATATGCTAGAATGAAAGGAGGTGATAGTAGTGATTACTTTTAAAATAGTTGATATGGACTTAGATCTTCCCTTAAATTTTGTCTTTTTACTTGCAGGCTGTGTGGAAATGGTGAAGCTGTTCATTGGAAATCTGCCCCGGGAGGCCACAGAGCAAGAGATCCGCTCGCTCTTCGAGCAGTACGGGAAGGTGCTGGAATGTGACATCATTAAGAACTATGGCTTTGTGCACATAGAGGACAAGACGGCCGCTGAGGATGCCATACGCAACCTGCACCACTACAAGCTGCACGGAGTGAACATCAATGTGGAAGCCAGCAAGAATAAGAGCAAAGCTTCAACCAAGTTACATGTGGGCAACATCAGCCCCACTTGTACCAACCAAGAGCTTAGGGCCAAGTTTGAGGAGTATGGCCCAGTCATCGAATGTGACATCGTGAAAGATTATGCCTTTGTACACATGGAGCGGGCAGAGGATGCAGTGGAGGCCATCAGGGGCCTTGACAACACAGAGTTTCAAGGTGAACCACTCTTTTGGTGGTAGAGAGCTCAGCAAGAGGCTGTTAGGAAGAAGTTGGATGAGTAAAAAAGGTTTGATAGAAAGCTTTTTGCTGGCTGAAAAAGGGAGATGCATTTCCTGAAATTTTTTTGTTTATTCAATTGTGTGGATGTGTGCATGCTGGAGCATGCATATGATGATCAGAGGACAACTTTCGGGGGAGGAGAGTCTGTTTTCTATCATGTAGGTCCCAGGTATGGAACTCAGGTGCTTAGTCCTAACATGTCACATGACAAGGGCTTCTTTCTGATTAAAATCCACTGACCCTCAACTTTTTTTTTTTTTTTTTTAATTAAGCTTTCAGAAAAAAATGGAGATAATAGGTGATAAATTTCTTAAAATGGAGAATTGGAGGTGTGGGAGCAGTTGTTTTCTATTTGTAGCCTTTAAAAGCTTTTGAGCCTGTCATGAAATCCTTTCTTTCTGCCCTGTGGTGGCGGTGCCTACTTTGAGTCCTAGCGCCTGGGAGGCAGAGGCAGGTGGATCTCTTAACTTCAGGGCCAGCCTGGTCTACAAATGAGTTCCAGGAAAGCCAGGACTGTTAAACAGAGAAACTTGTCTTTAAAAAAAAAAAGAAAGAAAGAAAGAAATTGTCTGAAGATTTTGTCTTTTTCTCCACTGCTTTTATAGAGCAAAGTGCTTCACTCTGGTTTTTATTGGCTCAACAGCATCACCATTGTGTTGCACTTGATGGAGGAAGATCCAGAGAGAGCAGCAGGCCAGGCACAGTTTGGGTTAAGCTTCCCCTCCTGTCCCACCTCTTTTCAATTAAGATAACGAGCTTTTGAAAGTTGTTACTCTAGTTAAGCTTGCTTTACATCTGTGCTAGTGGTTTGAAAACCACTTAGAAGGCTGATTTTAAGGATCTAGGAAGGAGGCATTGGCATTTGGAGTGATAATGGAATGTATTCCAGTTGGTATTATTCCTGTGCCTGTAGGGATTGGTATAGACATCTTGGTTGTAGTTTGGATGTTACTGTGAAGCCCTGGTTAGCTGAATTGTTTTTGTTCCTGGAGGGCAGCTTGGGTGTTGTGTAGATTACCAATTGATTTGTAAGGTATTTAATATTTTAAGATCAAAACTTTCTTTTCAAGAATGGCATTTAAGAGACTGTTGAATTGCCAGTTGAACTTTAAACTCCCATGCTTTTAGGTTCCTAGAATCAGAAACAGTTTTTCTTAGGTTCTAACAAACTTCCAAATTACATGATGGTCCTGGGTGCTGTACTTTTTAAGGGGGGGGGGGAATAAATATATATTACACACACACACAGGTTTCAAAATATGTGTGTGGCCTATAGAAGTCAGAAGAGGGTGTCAGATTCCTTGGAACTGGAACCAGCTGGTTGTCAGCCACAAGATATAGGAGCTAGGAACTGAAGCCAGGTCCTTTGGAAAGCAGAAAGTGCTCTTAACTGCTGAGCCATCCTACCAGACCCAGAGCTGTATTTTTAATATTTAACTCTATATGTAATGCTTGAGTGTGGTGTGTATGTGCACAGCATATGTGCAGACCCCCTCCCCCCTGCTATATATTAACCCTAAGTAGTGAGTGGCTGGTTCTTTTCAATACTCCTTTTGTTGAACAGTGCTTTACTGTCATGTCTTCATTTCCCTTAAATTGAACCTTTTCTGAGTGTCTGAACCCCCCCCCCCAAGTGCTTTGTGTCATGGGCATTGCTATGCATTGTTAAAAATGTCATAGGTCTCTCAGGAGGACTAGTTTGCTTTTTTAATTGGAAAGCGGAGAGTTATTTTGTCAACAACTTAATTGGAAGCAATGACTGCTTTTGTGGAGCGTTCTGGTATGATGCTTGATTTTTGGAGATTTTCCAGCACTTTAATTACAAAAGAGATAGTGTCTGCTGGTGACAGTTACATTCGTAAGGGGAGAACAGTGTAGTCTGTCTGAGGGCAAGTATTGTTATAACTGGGTATCTGAAACTCAGGCTCTGATGCTGACCCATGTTTAGTTAATTTTACACTATTTCTCTTAATGTCATGTTTTTTTAAAATACAAGCGCTAGAGATGGAGTTCAGGGCTTTTCACATGCTAGTAAGTATTCTACCAAGCAACCACTGGAGGCCCTCTCTCTCTTCTTCCCTTCCAGGTTGGCCTTAAACTAAAGTTGGGCTCAAGTCATTTTCCTGTCTTCAGTCTTCTGGGGTTTGTCTCCCAAGTCCCCCCAGCATTACCATTTGATTTCTTTTTTTCTTTGTTTTTTTTATCTTTGTGTGTGTGTGTGTGTGTGTGTGTGTGTGTGTGTGTGTGTGTGTGTGTGTGTGTGTGTGTTTTTGAGACAGGGTTTATCTGTGTCACAACAGCTCTGGCTATCCTGGCCTTAAACTCACAGGGGTACACTTGCTTCTGCCTCCTGAGGACTAGGATCAAAGGTGCGAGTCACTTCTGGAAGAGCAGCCTGGTGATCTTAGCATCTGTGCTATCCTTCCAGCCCACCTCTGTTATCTTTTTGACTTGTTTTTAGGTGCATTGGGAGTCATTACATTGTGAAGATTTTGCTGGATTTAGATCCCTTTTGAATTTATTGCCAGTAAATTTGTTGACATTATTAGTAGAAATTTCTCAGGTGAAAGGTTGAGAATTTACTTTTAATCTTTATCCTAAAAGTAGTTGGCTTTTTTTTTTTTTTAACTTTTAGAACTATTTATTTTCAATATACCAATTGTGATTTTTTTTTTTTTTTCAAAGAAAGGTTGTGTTTATTACACTTTCTTACTTGATTTTTGAGACAGTCTGTATGTAACTCAGATTGGGCTCGAACTTAACCATCCTCTAGCATCACTCTTCAGAGTGCTAGGATTAAGGTTCAGCTTTTTTTTAATCTTCTCTCCTAAAGGAGAAAGCACTGTAATTCGTTACTCTGAACATTGTTTCACTAACATTGTTGGTTATTATCCTTTGTACCTTTCTTGACCTCTTCATTAAAATGCACTTCCTATGTGTATATGTTGACAGCTTGACCAATTTTCTTTTGACTCTCTGGAGAGTCAAATTGTGGATAATCCTTAATAGGATGATTATTAAATGAGAAAGAAAAATTTAAAGAGAAGACTTCGTCTTGTGTCTCCAAACTTTCCTTAATTCATGACTATTGCAAATATCTACCTTGAAATTTGGCTGCCTGGCTCAGCTTTGAAACAAATCCTCATCATTCTTAAGTGATAACATTAGAATCTTTTTGATTTGGGGTATCTATGCATAAAATTGGCTCATTTTTTTCCTACTCAACATAATCTTGATATGAAAGATGGGAATGTCAGACTTTTGGAGCATTCTTAGAGTTTCTTTCGTATTGATTGGGCCATTGGGGTAGCTATTTGTCTAGTTACTTGGCAGTGGATGAAATCTCTCCTTTTTTTATAAACAGCAAGCTGATGTTGATAGCTGTAATATTTCTTCTTCATCTGGTTATCCTTTGCTTGAAATCCGGTTTACATTGAATCTATTTGTTGGACTCTTCCCTCCCCCAAAGAAAGTCTTTGACGATTTGTCATACATCGAGTTGTTTAGGTAAAGGCATTGTTGTGACCAGTGGCTGTGGGGTAGGGCTTGGGCTATTCCTTTGTGATAGCAACCCTTCTTGCGTCTGTTTCTTCAAGGCAAACGAATGCACGTGCAGTTGTCCACCAGCCGGCTTAGGACTGCGCCCGGGATGGGAGACCAGAGCGGCTGCTATCGGTGCGGGAAAGAGGGGCACTGGTCCAAAGAGTGTCCAATAGATCGTTCGGGCCGCGTGGCAGACTTGACTGAGCAGTATAATGAGCAATATGGAGCAGTGCGTACACCTTACACCATGAGTTATGGGGATTCATTATATTACAACAACTCATACGGAGCGCTCGATGCCTACTACAAGCGCTGCCGTGCTGCCCGGTCCTATGAGGCAGTGGCAGCTGCAGCTGCCTCTGCATATAACTATGCAGAGCAGACTCTGTCCCAGGTTCCACAAGTCCAGAATTCAGCCATGGCCAGTCACCTCACCTCCACTTCTCTCGATCCCTACAATAGACATCTGTTGCCGCCTTCAGGAGCTGCTGCTGCAGCTGCTGCTGCTGCTGCTTCTGCTTGTACTGCAGCTTCTACTTCATATTACGGGCGGGATCGGAGCCCCCTGCGTCGTGCTACAGGCCCAGTCCCCACTTTTGGAGAGGGCTACGGTTACGGGCATGACAGTGAGTTGTCCCAAGCTTCAGCAGCCATGCGGAATTCCCTGTACGACATGGCCCGGTATGAGCGGGAGCAGTATGCGGATCGGGCGCGGTACTCAGCCTTTTAAAGTTTGAGGTGAGAGTGGGGGGTGTCCCCTGTTGGTTTTGTCTTCCTTCCTGTGGCCTCAAAAGGCTTCAATTGGGCTGTTCTGCTTGCTGGCCTTCTGCAGGGCTAGTAAGGTTACTAACATGGTTCAGTTGATGATAAGTCCTTACACGCTGAAGCTTGAAGTAAACATCCTTTGCTCTGTGCCTATTTCCCCAGGGCTTCTAATAGTGGCAGTCATTGTTATATCTGTGTCTGGAACTACAGACAGTGCTGTACTGGTGAATCTTGGGTCAAATCTGTGTGCTGTAATTGACCCAGGATCCAGACAGTTAGACTTAGGTGCGCTGCTTGTCGGAGTCTGTTGTATTTCTTAGCTGTGTGGTACTAGTTTTTTTGTTGTTTTTTTTTTTTGTTTTGTTTTGCTGTATTGCATTATACTGTTAGGACTGTTAATAATAAAAGTTCATTAACTTTGTACAAATCCTATGAAGACCTACAAACAGCATCATCTTAATCTTGAATATTTCTCACATTCTTAAAGGTCTCTCTGTCTTAGACATTTAAAGAAGCAGTGATAAATTGAGGCGGAGAATATTGGAAAACATTTTTCACAGAGTAAGGAAGTCTGGCATGAACTTCAAAGTCCAACTGAGCTGATTGGTCCAGCTTCATGTTCTTAAGAGTTTACTTTTGTTATCTTTTATTCTATTGTGTTAGCCTCTTAATCAGCTTTTTAATTTTTGACATCTTCCATTTAGGGTAATATGGTAGTATAAGTTTATATGCATACCTGTGTTTATTCCTTGGTAATATTGAAATTTAGGCTTAGGAACTTTACCATGACCACATCCATCACTTCCTTATCTTCCTGCTAGTTAGGGACATTTAGTACTCAACAACTTTCCCTGAGTTCATTTGACCATGACAGAGTCTCACTTTGTAGCCTAAGCTGCCCTTGAATTTGTGTCAATTGTGCTTCAACCCTGAGTGCTGAAATGGGTGTTCACCACCATAGTGGTGCTTCTGTTCTAAATACATTCTCTTTTGACACTTCTTGTCAGCTTTGGGCTCTAGGTTTTTTTTGAGATTGCTGTTGTACTTGGGGTACTTTTCAGTTTAGTTTGGAGAAGCCCTACTGTGTCCCTGACAGTGTCATAGACCCTTACATACTTTGTCATCTTTCATACTAAGGCAGAAGGTAATTGAATTGCCCAGGTCCATTGGCTGGGCTGGTTCAGATGGCTGACTGGCTTCATTGACTAGGATTGTGCTGGAAGAGAAACTTGAGTGACTTGATGTAGCTTACACACTTCAGTGCTTTCTTTTTAAAGTTAGATACTTAAACCTTCAAAGTTGCCCAGTTGCTGCAACTTTTTTCTAGTTCTTAAATGATGCATCCTTGATAGTAATTCTTAGATTAAAACATACTGTTGACTTTATACCCTGTAGGCTAATTGGAAATTTCCTATTTTTCTGTTCCGGAGTTTGTGGAATTACCTTCTTGAGAATGCTAATAATGTTATTGAAAGTAATAGAATGTCTTTGCCTACTATCATGAAAAATTTGGTGTTAATTTGGAGAAAGGCCTATACCAGGGGATTGTTTAGCTTTCCCAGTGAGTCTGTGACCTTCAAGCTGTTTTCATTTATAGGAATATGTTGATACCAGGGAAGGGTACAAATAAACTTAAAAGTGAGTATCAAGGTATTACTTTGTAAGATGATTTTTGAAGTTTCTAAGTGGGAAAGCCCTTTTGAGCTTTGCTGTAAAGCCCCTGTACTGTGCTCTCTTTCAGGTGGGATGTGTGTGGGCTGAAATTCCGACCTGCGGTTGTGCATGAGAATACACCCTTCGTGGTACCCCATCTCCGGGACGTTCTCGGCTCTGTGCATTCAGTCCCTCAGGAACCATGGACCTTAAATTTACCTTGTTAAGTTCAGACTTCCTTTTTTCCTATTCTCCCTCCTGCTCAGTTCCCCTTCTCCTGTTTATTCTTCTGTAGCTTTCTATTCATGTTCTGTTCTCCCAGCATGCCTCTCCTGTGCAGAGACTGGTGAGGGCTGTGCTGTTTGTTTCCTGCCTCCTGACTGTAGTGGGCATTGGATTTGGGAATGGCCTTGATGAGAATCTCTGCTCCAGGTTTCCTTTTTTGGCCCAAAGGCTAGTCCTAGAGATTTGGGTCACTTTCCAGTGAAATAAATGGTTTTTCAAATTAGGGTGTGTGTGCGTTGAGAAAGTTCTTGTTTGGACTTGTTTCTGGGTTCTTTATTTGTACCCTGAACAGAAGGAGGGGACTGTTAAGTACTTAGCTCTGGGTAACACTGTTGAGGTTGTTAAATTCAAGTGGTAGATAGGACCTTTAGGTTCTAAAAGGAAAAAAGATTATACAGAAGAATTCAACTAGGCATCCTTGTTTCAATGGAGACTGGTCTTCATTTTCTACTGGTCCACATTTTGTTATTAAAACCAAGTAACTAGTGGTTTAAGAGTTGTAGATCTTTACTTGCTTTGAGAAATGATCACTGAATATACTTGCAACTGCTGCTAACATCCAGTCAGCATTACTCCCTTGACTTACTTCCAGGAAAGTGCTGGAAGGTTTGAGGGCAAAGAGGTAGCTTTTATTTTTGGGGAAAATGAAGGTTTGCTTCCCACCAGAGTGCATTTGTACTACTCCATTGGCCAGTACTACTTTGTGGTGCATTTCACCCTTCATATGGTTCAAGAGTCTATATGAGTAGTTCCACAAGCATCTCATAGCTTGTACTTAATGACTTTAGATGAGAGGTGTATAGAGGGCCCAGCAGCTCCTTTATAAGTCATTGATAGACTTGTCCTAGGACAAGTGTTTGAAGGCAGTATGGAGCAAACTGCTTTAGTATCATGTTTTATTAAAACAATTTATTTTCCATATTTCAGCATAAATAGGCCCATGTCTCAGAATCATTTCCTTGGCTGGGTATCTACTGTTAATGCCAGGCATGCTTTTTAAGTAAAGGGATGATAATGATAAAGCTAAAGGAAATAAAGTTGATAAAGGAGCTACTTTTGACTTGGGTAATTTTAAAGTTTTCTCCTAACTGCTTCTATTCCATTGATTCATTCTAGTTTACAGATGGCTGGGATTGTAACAATACTCTGGACAAAGATAATTTTTTTTTTGTGATGTGAGATCCTGTGCTAAGTGATGTATGTGTTGCTCTCCTGTCTTTCCAGGAAAAGTTTTTCTTAGCAAGTTTTTCCTTCTGAGCTGAATTGTTTTCTTTGCCACTGCTGCCTGTGTTAGAAAGGTTCATACCTATGTTGGTCTCTTTGCACATAGAATTTTACCACAATTTCTTGATGTGAAGGCTGGGAATGGCAAGTCTCAAGAGGGAGACTTATATTTGTTGATTCAAGATTTGAGGATACTTGCACAGTTAGTAACCCTGATGTTAGGGATTTTATGTGTACTATGCTGCACATGCATGTGCATATGGGGAAAAGGCTGTTAGCTGAGTGTGATGACATACTGTTAATCTCAGCAACATGTAATCTCTTGAAGGCTGAAGAGATTCAGAGTTCAAGGACTAACCAGCTACATGTGATTCAAACAAATATATATTCATTAATTTGCTGGGAAATTCTTATGAAGTGTAATGGAGGAAAAATGAATTGACTATTAGAGTCAGGACTGGTGATATCGCTCTGTGGATAACATACTTGCTTAGCAAGTTTGAAGCCCTGGACCTGATCTCTTCAGCACTGCACAACACTATGTAGTCTAGCACTGGGAGGTGGAGGCAGGACCAAGCAGTTCCAGGTCATTGCAACTACATAACCAGTTAGAACAGTGTTTCTCAAACCTTCTAATGCTATGACTCGTTCATACAGTTCATACAGTTCATGTTGTGGTGACCCTCAACCATAAAAATACTTTGTTGCTACTTCATAACTGTAATTTTGCTGTTATATCTGTTGTAAATATCTGACATGCAACTCCTGTGAAAGAACCATTCTAACCCCAGGGGTTGCAACCCACAGGTTGAGAACTACTGAGTTAGAGGCTAACCCAAAACTATGGGACCTTGTTTTAACAATTTGCAGAAACTGAATATATAACTGATTTCTAGCATTAGGGTGGTTTGAAATTATTTTGGCTTAAGTTTCCAATCAAGTGAGATGAGGATAGTGAGAGAGTATAGATCATGTGTGCCGTGGGAATTAAGTGCTGTTTGCTAAGATTTATTATGTATATAAGCCAAAGAGGTCACTAGATCTCATTACAGATGGTTGTGAGCCACCATGTGGATGCTGGGAATTGAACTCAGGACCTCTGGAAGAGCAGTCAGCGCTCTTAACCTCTGAGCCATCTCTCCAGCTCCCAGAATTAGTTTTCTTATTTCTCTTAATGCATGAGGTCATGCTGAGATAAAGATTGATTTCCCAGAATGATGGTAGGTAGTGCAGTACCAGGACTGCTTTTAGAGAATAAGGCTGGATTAAAGCAGGAAAGTTTCGGGAGGAAATGTATGTCTCAGAGACAGTATTTAAACATTTTGAAAATGGGAGGTTCATTTGGAGATTTAAAAGCTGAATTATCACGTACAGCTTTTTGAATTAGAGAAGGAAGAGTTTACAAGACAGTTGTACTATGTATACCTGTAATCTTGGTATTTAGGATACTGAAGGAGTATGACTGAATTCTAGCCAGCTTGGACTTGGAAGCATCTAGGGATTGAGTTTCCAAGCCAGTCTAGACTATAGAATGACAGCTGTAATAGTGGTTTGTCTTAGCTTGAAGTAATATAGCAAAGTACTATAAATAGATTGGTACACACATAAGAGAAATTGATTATAGTTCTTGAAACTGACAAATCAAAAAGTTTTTTTTTATAAAACCAGCAGATAGCAAGCTGTGTAGTGGCACACCTGTAATCCCAGTGCATAGGAGGCAGGGGCAAGTAGATCTTTGTAAGTTTGAGGCCAGCCTGGTCTAAAATGCATGTAGATAGGTAGCTTATCTAGCTTCTATTCTGTTGACTTCAACATGGCTGGAAGGTCCCTGGTTTTTTGATTGCTTTGTTTTCAAGACAGTATTTCTCTGTATAGCCCTGGCTATACAGAACTTTGTAGACCAGGGTGGCCTTGAACTCAGAGATTTACGTCCCTCTGCCTCCTGAGTGTTGAGATTAAAGGCATATACCACCAGCTATCCCCTGGTTTCTTTATAGATGATACTTTATTTGTGAAGGTTTTGCCCTCATGGTTTGATCTACCTTGATTTCAATGTAGGTGAGAGATGACATAATACACTCAGCATTGAATACTTTTGTCATCTAACTGATAAAGGATGGATTGGGTAGCAATACCTGTTCACTTTACATACTTGGAATTGGGAGGTAAACTTGGTGTGGTTGTGCGAGACTTTAATCCCAGCACTTAGCACTTGGGAGGCAAAGACGGGTGGCTCTCAGTGAGTTTAAGGCCAGCCTGGTCTAGATAGTGAGTTCCCAGGAGCCAGCTCTATTTAGAGAGACTGTAAAAGGGGGAAAAAAAAAATGGAAAGTGATTTATTGCACAGATTCTACTTTTTCCTCTAATAAGAACTGGGAGCCAGATATTGGGAGAAAGCCAAAAGATCAGAAAGACAGGAATAAGTCACAGACACTAATCACCTTGCCACTCCTCATGAGTCCTCAGATTGAATGTCTTTTGAGTCCTCAGCCAAAAGGGAAAGGGGTGAAAGGCAAAGAGACATGCCTCCTTCTTCATCTGCCCAGCTATCTCACTTTCCTAGTTCTAGGAAAGTTGAACCAGGAAGGTCTAGGTCATCACTCCCTGACCTTCATGACTAAATCTGTGGCTTGACTCTGACATCATATTTTCAGGCAAACATTATTAAATACATAATATATCATCACAGTGATTTTAAAAAGTGCAAATGGTAAATTAGGAACATCTTATTTGGAAACAAGAAAGGAAAAGCTAAAAATAAAGAAGCACTTGGTTTGGGAGAAGGAAGAAGGGGATTTATCTAACATGCTTCAGGTATGCAACAAGGTAGAACCGCACATTTTACAATGTAAAGTCTACTGACATCAAACTTAGAAAGTCAGTAGTAGGGGCTGGAGAGGTGGCTCAGAGGTTAAAAGCACTGACTGTTCTTCCAGAGGTCCTGAGTTCGACTCCCAGCAACCACATGACGGCTCACAACCATCTATGATGACATCTGGTACTCACTTCTGCATAATGTATGCATAATAAATAAATCTTTTAAAAAAGAAAGCCAGTAGTGTACAGAATTTAGTATAGAACTTGTAGTCTAAGCTGTTCCATCTAGATGTGGAAAAGGGAAGGAAAATGGCTTTTTCCTTGCTGACATTAACTAAACTATGACATTTTGATGCACTTACAGATTTGTGAAAGCTTAAGGAAACAGATATAGTATAGAACAGGACATTTTTACTGGAGGTTAGCAGCACTGGCAAGTTTGAAACCAGCCTGGTTCTCCATAGCAGGTTTCTGGGCTCTCAGGGCTACATATCCAGATCCTGTCTCTGGAAACAAACACCAAAGGTTTTTTACTTTAAAGTCAGTGGAGCAATGTGAGCTAAAATTCAAGTATAGGACATCTATGGAGGATGGGCGATCCAGAGGGAAAAGGAAAAGTCAGCTGGACATGGTACATATACAGCTATAATCCTAGCTAGTCAGCAGAATGAAGTAGGAAAATCCCATTTAACAAGGCTGTGCAACTTTGTAAAAACCCTTAGAGTTTAGGGTTGTAACACAATAGTGAAGGGCTCTCAGTATGCAAAAGGTTCTGTGTTGAAGCCCCAATCCTGCCAGAACAAAAGCTGTCATTTGCCTGTTAACTACTTGGAAGGGTAAAATTTTTGAGTCTGTCAGTTGAGGTCTAGCCTAGGTACCATAATGAGAGCTTGTCTCAGGAAAAAATAGGGAATGATGAAGTTAGTTACTGGATGTATTTTCAATCCTTAAAACATTTTCACAGTGTGTCTGGATTCTGAGTATATGTATCATAGTTTGACAGCTTTATATTCTAGTAGCATGAAATGGTGTGCTTTAAACTGAGTATTTTTTGCTAGGTATAGTGAACCTATGCCTATATCCAGCATTACTACATGAAGGCTGGAGGATCAAGTTTTCAAGTTCATCCTCAATGAACATGAGTTCTAGGCCAGCCAAAGACTGGCTCAAAAACAAAAGCAAAGTGGTATTTTATATTTTAAAAAGGCTGACAAGAAGCCATGTGTGAAGGGGGCATGTGGTTTGAGACAGAGTCTTGATTGCTTATGCATCTGCTTTCATAATGAGTGAAGTTAATTTTTCAAGAGCCCGAGTGAGTTTTGCTTCTTGCTATGTATATGTAGCCCAGTCAGGCTTGAAACTGAAGCCCTGCTTCCACCAGTAAAGTGCTGGGACTTTAGTAATATGCCATCCACTTTTTCCCTTTCATGGCTGCCTTTGAACTTGTAATCCTCTTGCCTCAGCCTCTTCAAGTGCTGGGGACCACAGTTAGCCTTTTTTTTTTTTAAATCCTTTTAGTCTAACTTCCTTGTTTTTAAATTGGTATTCACTAATGATTTTGTCACGTAAGGAAGTTTAATTACATATCCATACAGCCTGAGTTTAGAACCTTTTCAGATAACAGTATTTTGTCTTACTGGGAGGTTTTTATACTTCAACATAAGAATATTGTTCCTTTTTAAAAAGATTTTTCTTTCATGTATGTGTTTTACATATGTGCCACATTCCTGCCTAGTGCCCTTGGGTCAGAAGAGCATCAGACTCTCTGGAACTGGAGTTACAGATGGCTGTGAATCACTGTGTGGGTGCTGGGTCCCCTGCAAGAGCAGTAAGTGCTCCTAACCAACCACTAAGTAATCTCTTTAGCTCCACAGTATTCATTTTTTTGTACATTATAAAGTTTTGGTTTTTTGTACACAGTGTGCACATGTGTATGCTGTTTCCCTTGAGGCCTGACAAGGGCATCACATCCTCTTAAATTTAGTTACCAGCCATTGTAATAAGCTGTCACAGGAATGTTGGGAATTAAACCCAGGCACTCAGCAAGAGCAACAATTGTTTAACTGCTGAGCCTTCACTCTATTTTTTTTTTTTAATTTATTGATATACAGTGTGTGGTTGAGTAGCTGAGTTTGCTATCTAGAGGATTACTTAGTTGAAAATAGATTTTAACTCTCAGTTAAAAAAGCCAATGAGGGGGCTGGAGAGATGGCTCAGCGGTTAAGAGCACCAGCTGTTCTTCCAGAGGACCCGGGTTCGATTCCCAGCACCCACATGGCAGCTAACAACTGTCTGTAGTTCCAGTTCCAGGCAAACACCAACGCAAATAAATAAAGTTTTTTTTGTTTTTTTTTTGTTTTTTAAAAAAAAGAGCCAATGAGATATTTCAGTGGGTTAATGATTAATTTGAGTTCAATCCCCAGGAGGAGAGAACTGACTGCTGAAAGTTGTCCTCTGGCTTTCACGTGTGTGTATACTTTGACGTGCGTACACATCACATACATAATAATAAAATTTCAGGTACAGTATGCCTAGGAAATTGTGACTTGGGGGAGTGGTTGAGGTAGGATCTCTGTACAGTCTTTTCTTGAAGCTTGCTCTGTAGACTAAGCTGATGTACTCAGATCCTTGTGCCTCTGCCTCCTAAGTGCCTGCACTACTGTGCCTTTGTTTTTTGTTTTGAATGAGGGCCTGACATGGCAGGATGTCTCCTACCCTGTGACTAACACCTTCATCTCCAGGGAAACTATTGCTCTACACCAATTTAACTTCCAACCTCTGGGGACAGAATCAGGCATAGAATAAATTGGACTGGAGTGTTTTGAGTGTTAATAAACTTCACTAGGGCTGGAGAGAAGGTTCAGTGGTTGGGAGTACTGACTGCTCTTCCAGAGGACCCAGGTTCAATTCCCAGCACCTACATGGCAGCTCACAACTGTCTTAACTATAAGATCTGACATGTAGGCAAAACACAAATGCACAAGAATACAATTGATGTAATTTACAATGCTTTATATGTTGGAGGAACTTGGTTATGGATTTTACCATTAGAACCTGTAGTTCTTTCTAGGCCAACTGTCATATAATGGCTAAGAGTCTGCTTTTCAGAATTGAATCCATAAGTGGAAACATTCCCTCTCCTCATCTGTTTCCTCTCAGTCTAGTAAGTAATAGTTTACATTTTGGGTGAGCAACATACAAACCTGAATTGTATCAGGAACAGTTTTTAAATTTAGTTTTGTACTGGGAACTGAACCTAGAGCTTCATGAATGCTACCAAATGCTTTGAGTAGCATTCCTGTTGTGTGTGTTGAGGGGGAAGGGGTTCATGCAAAGGTTTGTATGTGTGAGTTTGAAATAGATCCTCTCCATCATAAATTTTTTGAGAGGGTCTCTGTAGCCTTAGCCGTCCTGGAACTTGGTATGTAGACCATGCTGAATTCAACTCGATTCATGTGCCTCAGCCCCTCAAATACTGGTATTAAAAGTGTGCACCGCCTCTATATTTAAAAAAAAAAAGTTTTAGGTTTTGTGTTTATATATACTGGGTGGTGGTGGTGGTACACACCTTTAGTCCCAGCACTTGGGTTCGAGGCTGGGTCCAGGATAGTCAGGTCTACCTAGAGAAACTGTCTCAAAACAAAAACAAACAAAAAAACACAAAAAACCCACCTCAATGGATTAATCTAGGGTCTTAAAAGCTTTTCCTCAAGTGGTTGGAGAGATGGTTAAACATACCCACGTTAGTCAGTTCACAACTGCCTATAATTTCAGCTCCAGGGCCCCTGCCTCCTAAGGCACATACATAAACATAGATAACATTTTTTTTTTTTTTTCAGGATTTCAGTACTACTGTATTTGAATGTTTTAAATTATCCATCACTTGATGATACTTGTTCATGTTAAAAACAGGTTGTCAAGATGGCTCAGTGATTAAAGGTACAAATTATTAGCCTATATTGTATAGTTTTGGATTTCATTATATATTTAGATCATATTCTCATATTCACCACCACTACTTGCACTGCCCTTTTAAAAGATAAAGTTTGTCTGTATGGGGTGTGCGTTATGTTCACATTGAAGGCAGTCTCATCACAGACCAGCAAAGGGCATCAGATTCCCTGGGGCTGGACTAAAGGTTGTGAGCTGCCCGATGTAGGTGTGGAAACCAATCTCTGGAAGATGAGTAAGCAGCCCTCAATCTTTCTTCCCCTCTCTCTGCTCCTTTCCCCATGTAATTCACTACCCTTCTACTTTGCTTTCTTCCTAGTCCCAGGGAGTTTAATTAGGACTGTTTACAGCAGCATGGGTAAATTATCAGTGGCTCTACTCTGAGGAAAGAAAGGGTATCCCTCCCCTAACAATGTCACTGATGAGGATCTGTGACAATAGAGTATCGATAGTCCCAATTTTGTGCTGTTGTGGGTTCATTAGTGTAACAACCAAGTTGAGAAGACAGCATTTCCCAATGCCCTCACCCCCCTCTTTTTTCTTTTGAAGACAGAGTTTCTCTATCCCTAGCTGTCCTGGGACTCACAGTAGACTAGGCTGGCTGGCCTCTAACTCAGTGATCCTCCTTCCTCTGCCTCCTGATTACTAGGATTAAAGGTGTGCACCACTACCCCCTAGCTCTTACTGATATTCCCATAATTTTGAATGGTAGATGTATCAAATACCCTATTTAGGCTGAGGTTTCAACACAGTATTTTGTACTTGACCATCCATCTCAACAACAAATGGCTGTCATCTGCAAAACAGCTTGACAGAAGGTGACAGTCCTATTTGGGTATAAGCATGAATGCTTCCTTATAAGGGCACAAAATGTTCATTTAAAAACAACAGTAATAGCTTCCTCTTGAGGGTCTATGCCTTCCCTGGTCATAGAGTTTTTTGAGTAGGTTAGAATTCTCTTTTGTGGGGAGGGGCTCTAATCAGAAAGGGGTTGGTTGTCTTCCTCATAGTAGTCATTATTATACTAGTAGGCATGTTCTGGTTGGCAAGTAAGTGTAATGTACAGCTGTGAATAAGCCTAATTACTTTTCTCCCCAAATTGGTTTTTAACTTACTGTGTAACTGAAGATGACTCTGAACTTCTGATCCTCTTGTCTTTACTTCAGTGCTGAGATTACAGTTGCACTGCCTTAAATTTGACTTATTTCACTTAATTTCATACAATGCACTATACTGGATTTTGAGTACAGGTCAACACATGGCAAACATACATTAACAAGTGGTGACAATCACTACAATCAAAATGATCATTTTTATCTACAAAAACTCTTATGCTTGACAGTTAATCTCAACCCCTGATACTTATATCTTGGATATTTCTAATATTTTGACATTGTCTGTTGTAGTAGGTTTTGTGCAACAGCCCACTATTGTTTGAAACAATAATTCCTTTGTTTTCCAGGTCATCCCACCTCTTCTGAGTCTTATCTTCCCCTCTCTGACCTTGATACAGAAGACTTTAGACTCTGTCATCTTCCTGTTTCCAGTATTCTTCAGTGATGTAGTGTAGTGAATACAAGTGCTAGTTATATTCAGACATTCCCCATTTTGTATCTCCAGCTTGGATTCTTTGGAAAACCTTCAGATCTACTTGTTATTGCTCATTTGATGTTCTTGTTTGTGTGATGTTCCAAATATAACCCTGTAACTGATCATATGATAAATGTCTAGTATTCCCTCCACTATACACTTTCCTGTATCCTTTCATCTCAGTTATAGTGCTTCTGTCCTTCACTTACTCTTATCAAAGCCTTGGGGGTGCCCAAGAAATCCAGCAGAAGCTGGTAGGTGGTGGCAAATGCCTTTAATCCCAGCACTTGGGAAGCAGGAGGATCTGAGTTTGAGGCCACCTTGGTCTACAGAGTTCTAGGACAGCTAGGGCTACAGGAGAAAGGAGAAACACAAGTCCAGTTTACTATAACCGCCCAAGTCAGAGCTACCACATGCCTTACCTAGCTTTCCAAATTAATTGTTTTTACCATAGCACCAGCTATTCACACTATAGCAACCAGCATAATTTTTTTAAATTAATCTCACAACTCATATCACTAGTGACTAAGGTTTGTTTTGTTTTTAAAGTCTTATCACCAGGACCTAGAAGATCCTGGTCTTGTTTTATTTATTTTTCTATTTCAGGCACACTGCACTAATGTTTGAAAACAGGTTAGATTCCTTTTCCCTTTGCATTTGGATCTGTCGGTCCCCTTTTCAATGTTCTACTACTCACTCCATGTCACAACCCCACAGTTCAGGAGACCTGCCTGGTACTTAAAGTTAGTACCAAGGCATCCTGAACATATTTGTAGTTTCTCTGCAGACAGTAGTCATCAGTAAATCTTACTGGTTGTTGGGAAGGAGGAATAAGAAATGATAAGCCAGACTTAGTGGTACATACCTGTAGTCTTTAATTACTCCTGAGGCTGAGGTAGGAGGATCAGAAGTTCAAGGGTTTCCTGAACTATATTGAGTGAATTCAAGGCCAGTTTAGGAACTTCAGAGGATTCTGTCTCAACAAGTAGAAGAGTACTTGGTATACGGCATACTAAAACACTAGGTATTTTACCAAAAGGCGGGCGTGTGAGCTTGGGCTATATTCCTGTTCTCATTCTCAGTCTTCCTTGGCTGTTTACAGTCTCCCTCTGCATTAGTGTTTTCTGTATAGCTCCATCTCTTCTGTGACCTTTGGCAATGTCTAAAGGCTAGCATGTGCCTAGAGTTTTGTATTTTGTGGAACTTTCCCAATTTCTTTACTTACTCATTGACCATTCTCATAAAATTGTGAGACAGACAGTAAATTCTCTGCCATAAAAAATGTGCCCCAGTTTCTACTGCTGAGCTCCAACTACTACAAGCCCAATTTATTTCCTGCAACACATAATATGGGCAGTTGGTAGTAAATGTTTTATGAAACTATCACTTGAATATACCACCTTTGCCTCTAGGTCCTGGCTGTCCTGAAGCTGGATATGTAGATCAAGCTGGCCTTGAATTCAGAGATTCTCCTACTTCTGCCTCTAGCGTTTGGGATTAAAAGTGTGCCATTTCCCCTGGCCATAAAGCAGTGTGTATTCTTAATTGCCTTAGTATCCATTTGTCATGTAAAAAAACAAAACAAAAACCTGAGTGACAGAATCTGAGGTCACGTTCTGGAGTGGTACTACACAGGACTCTGAGGATGGCATACCTCTTGAATGTAGTACTTGGGAAACTGTTAGGATTACCACAAATTTTATCTGAGCCAAGTCTACATAGTAAGTTCCTGAGATAGAATAATAGAAACCCTGTCTCAAACAACAACAAACAAAAAGAACTCTGGAAAAGTAGAAAGGCAAATGTGTGAAGTATCAAAAGCCCCAGAATGTTCCCATCACTTCCCTCAGCCTGACCAGGGCCCTGCCTACAGCTTCATTTTTCCTATTTTATTTTTTCAAGACAGGCTTTTCTGTGTAGCTCTGGCTGTTGTAACTCAACTGTGTAGACTGGGTTGGATACAGACTCACAGAGATCACTTGCTCCTGCTTTCCAAGTTCTGGAATTAAAGGCATGTGACACTATACCTGGATTATGTCTCCCTCTTGATAGTTCCATCCTGGCCAGTTTGTGCCACTGCCAGCTGCCCAGTAGCCTTTGTCATATGAAAAATAAGAACTACTCTTTCTAATGTGTATGTGTAGGCAGGACTCCTTAGCTTTTCAGGGCCCTTGCCAGTTGCTGATTTACCTTTCAGGTTTTGTCCTTTGGTTTCCTAAAACAAGTACCAGGAATTGGGGTGGGAGCTTTTCTTTACTAGAGGAACAGCAAATCATTTAGCATTTCTAAACTTTAGTTCCTTGAATTACTGGAAGCCAAATATCATTTAGCAGAGACAATGATATGTGATTTCTATTTCATCTGGATCCTTAAAGGTCCATCAAACTGAAGGCACTCTCTAGAGTTCACCCTGCCAGTGTGTTCATTCTGTCAATTCTATTTCCTGCACTAAGCTCCTGTGGCATGGCCCCACTCTAACGAAAGCATCCCTAGCACACATTCTTTTGATAGATTAGTGATTCTTCCCTGGGATACATAACTTTTCCTTTCCCTCACTCAGATTTCCAAGGACAGGAAACTCCTTGAGGATTCTATTGAGTCAAATTCTGAAAAGCCATGAACTAATCTTAGGCAGACTGCTTCTCTTGGGGGGGTGGGTGCATTTTACAGACAACCAACCTCTTTCTGTCCTTGGGAAAAGCTCCTTGCAGTAGATTGCATACATTTCTGTGCCTGTCTTCACTGTGTGGCTGGAAATCAGAGGAAAGTAGGAGGTCAAAGGCTGTTTCAGGCAGACCTAAAAGATGAAGCAAGGCTTTGTTACAAGAGCTTCCGTCAAGCAGAGCCGAGCCTTAGTGGTTCTTTGCCTCTCTCCCAACCCTACAATGGCATTTCATTAACTAGAAGTTTTCAAGAAACCCGCTGTTTTCCTCCCAGGCAGTGCTAAGTCAGTGTTTATTCTTCCTTGTACTTAACAGTGTTTCACAAAATACTGTTACTATGGCTGGATGCTTGGGTTCATACCCAGGGCTCTACCTAACACAGCCAACTACATGGGAAGAAAATCAGGAAAGCAAGAGGCCTTTCATTCCTACTCCCCCCAAACTGGGCCAGCAGCTTTCTTTGGTTCTCATTATTTCTGTAGGCAACTGATAAGTAGAGTTTTGGGTTGTTTGTTTTGAGACAGTACCTTGTGGTATATCCTAGCTGGCCTGAAAACTCATCACGGAGTTGCCTGCCACCACTGACGGCATGTGCCATCATACCTGGCTATTGTGGTTCTGCTTTCAAAAAATTAAGATTTTTATTATATTAGTGTTCTACCTGCATGTGTATATGTGGACCACATTTGTGCCTTTTACATGGGGTATTGGATCCCTTGGGCTGGAATTAAAGTTATGAGCCACCCTGCAGGTGCTGGGAATAGAGCCTGGGTCCTCATACCTTTGAGACAGGTACTCATGCAACACAGACTAGCCTTGAGTTCACTGTGTAATAGAGAATAACTTTAAATTGATCCTTGGGGCTGGAGAGATGGCTCAGCGGTTAAGAGCACTGACTGTTCTTCCGGAGGACCTGAGTTTGATTCCCAGCATCCACGTGACAGCTAACAACTGTCTGTAATTCCAAGATCTGACACCCTTACACAGTTATACATGCAGGCAGAACACCAATTCACACAAAATAAAAAATAATAAAAATTCTTGATCCTCCTGCCTTTACTCCCCAAGTGCTAGGGATTCAGGCTTTCTAGGCTTAATCTCTAAGTGTAAGTAAGTGGTGGCAATGCAGTATTACCCCTAGAACTTTGATTTCAGACCTTTGTTCCTAACCTACCTGTTATATTCATCTCAGTAGTCTCTTTAAGAGATCCAAGTGACTCTGTCATCCAGTGTTCTGTACTATTCAATTCAGAGGTGGCCTGGCCCACAGCAGGTGCTCAGCCACTGTTGAGCAGAAAAGTCAGCTTGACCTGTTTCGGCGATTTAAGTCCGTCCCCCCCCCCCCCCCCCCGACTGCCACCACCTAAATATATCTTTATCTATAAACCATTTTCTATCTACAAGGTATTTTTTAACCTCATCTACAATCTGTTCATACTTTTCCATCAGTGATTTCTAAAGAAAAATTAATGAGCTTATGATAAACTTGTATCATGTATGAAATTCCTTTACAATTCACCTCAAGACTCAGCTGGAGTGTCTCCATCACATACCTCTTCTGGTTTCTTCCACAGCTTTGCTCAATCCTATGTCTTTTTGGCTAATAGGTGTGTCTCTTTTCTCTCCATTTGGGATAGCCACCTTCTATACAGTACTCTTATGTTTACACATCAGAGTATATTTGGCCCTTCATAGTCCTTAGCACCACAAAATGAAGGTTCCTTTCTTAGTAGGAACACACTGATCACCATATCCTGGTGCATAGCAGGAGTTCAAACAGAGGATAAAGGAGTTCAGGAGCATTTTGAATGAAAAGTTTCATGGAACTCAGAAATAGTCTATGTTGAAAAACTTCATCTTGGTAAGTGAAAGAAATTTTGTGCCTATAACATGCAGTTTCTCTTGTAAGAATTGAGGTTTAGAAATAAGTACATCTGTTTACTCCTTGGCAGTTCTAACTAGCAGAACACTTTAACCTTTCCCAGAGTTTATTTATTGTGGAGAAGTGAAAGGAAAAAAAAGTCTTCATATAATTTTACTACCAAAGTTGTAGTAGTCATTAGTCACTTGAATATTATAAAAATTCATGGAGCTGGGAAGAGGGCTTAGCATGCTGCTTTTCTAGAGGACTTGAGTTTGGTTCCGACCCCACCCCACGGTTGCTCACAACCTGTAACTCCAGCTCCAGGATATTCAGTGCTCTCTTCTGGCATTCACAGGCACCTGCCTAGACATGACATGTAGTCACACAGGTACACACATAAAGAATGTATCAATTTTTAAAAATTGAGTTTCTGAGTATTACTAGGTAAACTTAAAGAGTTATATGTGGCTGCAGACTGAACAAGTTTTGCCAAGTCTTATCTTGCAATCTGGACAGATTTTTTTCTTGCATGTTCTACCACTGATTAGAAGGTGTAGAGGATCAAGATATATTAAAATAACATGTTAAGTTTGTTAAAACCTACCACAGAGGGGGCTGGAGAGATGGCTCAGTGGTTAAGAGCACCGTCTGCTCTTCCAGAGGACCCGGGTTCAATTCCCAGCACCCACATGGCAGCTAACAACTGTCTATAGTTCCAGTTCCAGGCAAACACCAAGGCAAATAAATAAATAAAAGTGTTTTTTTTTTTTTTTTAAAAAAAAAAAAAAACCTACCACAGAATACCACTAGAGATTCTGATAAGGCCAATACTTACACAGTTTTTGTTGGTTTGTTTTGTTTGAGACAGGGTCTCTCAGCGTAGTCCCGGCTGTTCTGGAGCTTTCTATGTAACCAGGCTGGCCACAAACTTTTGTGTGACTACAGGAATAGTCCTACCTTTCTGTGGAATTTCAGAATTAACATGGACCGTTTGTACTTCATTGCTAGTTGGAGTGTGGGCATGAACCTCAGTAGATTGTCATTCTGGTCTCTACCCAAAAAATCAAAATTGTTAAGCATAAAATATGTGGAGTCAGAAGTGGTGGTATGCTTTTGTAAATCAAAGTATGAAAGGATGATGCAGGATGACAGCGTTTGAAAATAGCTTGGTTAACAAAGCAGGAAGAAGCCCATTTTGAAAGTAAAAGGTGCTAGGGAGAGGGGAGGGCTTAGCTGGCTACTCTTGCAGATTTATTTGGGGTTTGACTTCCAGCACCCATGTGGTAGAGCTGTTTGTAATGCCTGATATAGGTGATCCAGTGCCTTCTTCTGGTCAGACACCAGGCAAATACATACAGGCAAAACAACTATTCACATAAAGTCTTTTTAAAAAGTAAAATGTGGGTTGGGATAGGGTTAACTTGGACATTTGGCACACACAAGGTATTTGAGCTCTAATACCTCATCCAAATGAGCACAATTTCACATGTAATCAGAATTCATGCTGCCATATCTGTATAGGGGACAGTAAAGCTTAAATACAATTTATTTCATCATTCAATTTTAATACAGCAGCTAAAGATTTATAAAGTGTTGATTTAAAGTTTCTTGGGCCAGGTGGTGGTGGTGCACACCTTTAATCCCAGCACTTGGGAGGTAGAGGCAGGAGAATCAGGAGTTCAAGGCCAGCTTTAGCCATACAAGTTAAAAGGCCACTGTGGGGAATTGAAAGTCTCAGGGGGAAAAAAAAAATTTTTTTTTGGATTGGAAATGTAGCTCAGTTGGTAGGGTGCTTGTCCACTCCACATGAAGCCCTTTGTATGATCTGCAGGACTGCATAGAACTAGGTGCAGTAGTGTGTATATGCATATAATCCTATCATTCAGGAGACAGGATAATCAGGAGATGAAGATCCTCTTCAGCCACAGTGAGCTGAGACCAGGCTAGGCTACATTTGACCCTATCTCAAAAACTAAAATGCTTATCACTCAGCCCTAAGACCAGAGATCAGATTCCCCTAGGACTCTTGAAAAAACTGGGTGCTGAGATGAACATCAGAGTTGGGAGATGTAGAAGGGGAGACAAGAGGATTGACCCTAAGAGTGGTTGGCCAGCTTTTAGCTAAGTGCCCTGTATTGCCTACTTCAGCCTGCATGCATACATGTGCACATTCCCCTCCACCCCGAAAAAGATTATTTTTGCTTTTTTGAGACTAGGTTTCTGTGTGTAGTTCTGGCTATCCTGAAACTCACTTTGTGGACCAGGCCAGCTTCAAACTCAGATAGACCTGCTTTCATCCAACTTTATTTTTTTCAAGTTAAAACTTTTTAGAAGGGCCAGTGAAGCATGACTGGAGTTTGATCCCTAGAACCACTGGTGGGCTGAGAGAACAACTCCTGAGAGTTTTCTTCTGATCCTGCACTGGCACTCAGGTTTCCATTCTCTTCTCTCCTCTCTCTCTCTCTCTCTCTCTCTCTCTCTCTCTCTCTCTCTCTCTCTCTCTCACACACACACACACACACACACACACACACCCCACACTAAATAAAACTTTAAAAATTAAGAACGTCTGGAGAGATGATTTAATTTTTCTGAGATTTGGCCTCTCATAGCCCAGACTAACTTCATTAGCTGTGTAGCTAAGGCTGACGTCCAGCTCCTGATTGTCCTCTAAATATAGAATGCTGGAATTATATGCCATGGACCCAGCTGTTTACTTCTCTGTTCAAAGTGTATATTTCTGATCCACCAGAACTGTTTTTACTGACTCTGGTGTAGTGTGCTGTAATCCCAGCACATTAGAGGCTAAAGGGGCAGGATTAGGAGTTCAAAGAAAGTTTCAGTTACATTTCAAGACCAGTGTGTACTAATCCTCCTCTTGCACCCCTCCCCCTTCTCACACTCATTTAACTAAAGCCTAATCCTAGAAGAAGTATTAATACTTTGAGAAGAAATCATTTTTAAGAGCTCCTAAGTGAATTTACATGAGCAACTCCCTCCCTGCTCTTTTCAGTGAGGAGAAACAGGGAATTGACCCTGGGCTTTGTACTTTACCATGTAGCTATATGCCTAGCCCCTTCCCCCTTTTAATTTTTGAGATTTTTTTTTAATGTATATGGATGTTTTGCCACATGTATGCAGTACCCTTGGAGGTCAGAAGAAGATATCAGATTCCTTGAAACTGAATTGACAGTTGTAAACCATCAGTGTGGGTGCTGGGAATCAAACCCAGGTCCTCTGGAAGAGCCACCCAGCTGCCCCCCTCCCCAATAAACAGAGGATAAGCATCTAAGAATGATGGCTTGTATCTAATCCTAAAACTTGAGAGGCAGAGGCAGGAGGATTAACACCAGTATGAGACTGGTCTGCCCTATGTGGCATGTTCCAGGGCAATCGGGTCTACATAGGGACAGTTTGTCTCAGAACACACAGGAAGAGTGTGTGTTTGGGGGGTGTGTGTCTAAGCCTACTTGGGAGGGTGTGAACAAAGCCTGAAATGTTCTCTTTTAAAAAAAATGTTTTTTTTACATTAAAAAAAAAAAAAGTGTTTACTAAACTCGATGGAATTTAGTAGATATTTTAGCTCTTTTTTTTTTTTTTTTTAATGATACAAGATTTCCTGTGGGGCTTCTTGTGTCACTGGTGCTCTTTCAGCTATAGGATAGCTCTGCCTATTTGGAGAAAGTAGCCTGACCACTAGCTATACCAAAGTGATCAGTGTCTCAAGACATGAGCTAACTTTGCTCAACAGTCTATTTCTGAAACCATATTGCTCTATTCAACCTTTCCCTCTACATTTTAGACATTCATTCATTTGAATTTTGTAACTGGGAAAGAATCAGGAGATACTAGTGGTAAAAAACAGTCACTCAATTAGGAAAAGATTAAGTGTTAGAAACATTTATTTCTCAAAAAAAAAAAAAAAAAAAAAAAAAAAAAAAAAAAAAAAAAAAAAAAAAAAAAAAAAAAAAAAAAAAAAAAAAAAAAAAAAAAAAAAAAAAAAAAAAAAAAAAAAAAAAAAAAAAGGGAGGAGTGGAATAAAATGGGTCTAAATTTAAGCTAGTGCTATACCACGATCACAGGTCAGACAAAACCAGAAAACCAATCGACCAAACAAACAAAAAAACAAAACAACAAAACCCCAATGGTCCTAGCAACTTTAGGAGATTAGGTTCAATGTTAAAAGTCCAGAGCTAACAGAAGAGTTAAAGGCTGCTTGTCACAACATGGTCATTTTAAAGGGAAAGGAAATACCGCAGGAAGTCAGGGAGAAAGGCTCAACTCCTAAGGAAAGCAAGATTAAGAGGGGCTCCACTGTACAGGAAAAAAGGGGTTGCCACATAATCCTTACCTAGGGCTGTTCAGAGGCTGAGAATATAAGGAACAGAGTGAAAGGCTACAGACAACTAGCATCAAGGAAAGAAAAGTCAACTGAGAATTAAGAAAGAAAACATAGTTGGTCACAAATTCCTTTGTTTACTGAAACATGAAGCAATGGAAACATCCCGGCAAAGGGGACCTCGAGGACCAAGTTCTCATATATGATCGCAGCCCGAGGGTTCAGTCCGCAATTATCCTACCTGAAAGAAAGCACAACACAAGAGGCTTACACAATGCCTGGAGAGCATCCTGGTTCCGAGTACAAGGGCCCTGGTCCCGTCCTGTATTCCAGAGGGGGGAGGGAAAAACAAAGAACAGAACAAAATCAAGTCAGACTGGGTTGAATGTATATCCCACAGAGTCACCCAGGAGTCTAATAGCTATACCTAGGAGCCTACTTACAGCTGTATGCTGCACAATATGCAAAACTGCTGGTAGCCATAAACAAAGTCGGCTCTCTCCTGTTTTTTAACTTAAGTAACCCCTATAGTAGAAGGCTACCACTACTTCAAAGGCATAAATTTTCAATAACTTCAGATTAATTTTGTAGAAATTTTGTTCAGGGAAAACAAAAGCAGAAGATGCAAAGATTTCAGATATAGTTAGTTTCTCTCTTTTTTCTTAATTATGTTGCCCAAGATGACCATGAACTTGTGTGCTAAAGCAATCCTGAGAGTAGCTGGGACTACAAGTATCCACCACCCCTGCCCAGCCCAATTTTACTGTTACAAATGTTCCAAAGCAAACATTAAAAATAAAGTCACAAAGACTAGAGTCTCAAAGAACAGTTGGTCATTCAACATTTAAGATATTTACATATCACACTGTCAGTTCAAGCCATAGTTGCAGTAGTTTCCTAATTGACCAAATATCCCTTGACAAATCAAAAGAAGAAACCACTACTAGGGCTGTCTAATTTCTCCATTGATGATGGGAACTCCAGACACCAATGGCTGGGGGAAAAATAAAGTTAACTCACACCAAGTTCCTCTACTTAATACAGACACAGGGCCAAATCTTGGTCTTGATCTGTGCCAACCGACTTCAAAAGCTGTGATGTTCTTGGATCAGTTCTGTTAGGGTGAGACCTGAATTTGGATCCCCAACAGTTGTAGAGTATTTCATCCTGGCAGCCTCATTAACATCAGGCTCCTGGGACTGCAACCAACTCAGGGTTATTCAGTCCATTTGAGGTTCACACCTGGAAGGTAAGTTGCTTTAAAAGTCATCACTAAGAAAAGGTTAGTTGAAACAGCTACTGACTGAATTTAAAATTCACTTTTAAAATGTTCTAACATTTACCCTTAAAGGTATATTATACTGATTTAATATTTAACTTTGAAGCATTTGAGAAAGTTATCTAACAGATTAATACTAACTTTATCAGAGGTATCTCACAGAGCAGATCCAGCTGTAGAAATTAATAGCAAACTCTATTCACATGCTGAACAAATGGCTGAGATTGGCATGACACAACTGTACAACATATAACTTCACAAACATACATGCCATTGTTTTCCTAACACATACAACATCAGTTGGGAACACAGGTGCCTTGGTGGTAACTGGTATAACCACACTGCTGGGGCTCTAACTCAAGTGCTGCTCAACTTCAAAGTACAAGAACTATAAGAGGATTGTACATTGTAAATGTCATTTCCATTCTAATGAAGTTTGCTTGTCCCTGAAATAGGAAAACATTAGATTTCCAATGTCAACACCTATGAAATTTCATGACTATTAGAAATTATGGATTTATCTATTTCCTTGAGTCTTAGGGAGGGGCTTGCTGAAAGAAACAAGAATTCTGTCATAGGCTACAAAGAAATAGGGCTTAAGTGCCTATATCAAACATGCTCTAGGCCTGAATAGGAACTTTATGGAACACATGAAAACATTGAGAACTGAAGTGACTAGGGCTTTATCTGACATAAAGTAAATCCTAAGAGCTTCATTTGACAAAGGCTAATGACCCAAGAAATAGTTGGGTTCTGTTTTTTTTTTTTTTTTTTTGTGACAGGAATCTTGCTATATTTCCTAGACCTGCTAGTACTTTCTGAGTAACCTAGTTTATCCTCTGTGAAATGGGATTACAGGTATGTGCCACCATGTACTACTCCAGGAAATGCTTTATTAGCCAACTGGAAACCCTAGAGTTAAAATTCTCACTGCTATTCATTACTAGCTCCCCAATGTGCCTTTCACCACCACCACCACCACAACCACCACCGCAGTTTAGTAGTGGGAAAAGTATGATTTTATTATTTATTTTGATTTTTTGAGATAGAGTTTCTCTGTGTAGTTCTGGCTCTCCTGTAGACCAGGTCTGGCTTCAAGAGATCCAAGTCTAAATTTTGGCTCTACCTCATTTACCAGATGATCACAGGCAAAGTACTGGTGCTCTCTGAGACTTAGTCTTTTTCTATCTAGATAAGGAAATAGCTGTTTATAAAGCAAAGGGCCTATGTTAGCTTCCTCACCCCTAACACTCCCAGCCTCCTCTCCTGCCCCATACCATGTATCTGTTTACAACTTTAATTTTTTTTTGAGACAGGTCTTTGTAGCCCTGGCTGTCCTGGAACTACTGTGTAGACCAGGCTGGCCTCGAACTCAGAGATCCACCTGCCTCTTTCTCCCAGCACCAGGATTAAAGGTGTATACCACCACTACCTGGCTTGTTTACAACTTCTTAATATTGTTCTTATTTCAGAAGTAACACATTAGAATCCTACTAACTCCTCAATCGGCCAAATGAACCTGTAGCCTAAACTATAGAAAATACTGATAACATGTAATTTGTGCTTTTTGGATATGGTCTTTTTGGTCCTCTGGCTCCTCAGTAAAGCAAAAGTCTCTTGTAGGGAACTAAATGCAAATTTCAACCACATCCATCCCACTCTCACCTCCAGTTTTTAAAAGGCTGAGTACCGTGCTCGGTCCACGTACTGCTCCCGCTCATACCGGGCCATGTCATACAGAGAATTCCGTGTTGCTGCTGAAGCCTGAAACATCTCACTCTCTGGCCCATAACCATAGCCCTCTCCAACTGCAGGGAGTACAGCTGCATTTCGACGTAGTGGGCTCCTGTCTCTTCCATAATAGGAAGAGGTGGCAGCAGCCATGGCTGCTGAGGTGGCAGCTGAGCTGGAGTTCTGCAATAGGTGTCTGTCATAGGGATCAACAGAAGTGGAGTTGAGATGACTGGGCACAGCTGAGCTCTGGACTTGAGGAAGATGAGACATGGTCTGCTCTGCATAATTGTATGCAGAAGCTGCAGCGGCTGCTGCCACAGCTTCATAAGATCGGACCCTGTAGCGCTTATAGTAGTCAAGTGCTCCATAGGCATCGTTGTAATACATGGATTCCCCATAACCCATGGTATAGGGCGTGCGCACTGCTCCATACTGTTCATTGTATTGCTCAGTAAAGTCTGCCACACGCCCTGTACGGTCTACTGGGCACTCTTTAGACCAATGTCCTTCTTTCCCACACCGATAGCAACCACTCTGGTCTCCCATCCCAGGGGCAGTCCGAAGTCGGCTAGTTGACAACTGCACATGCATTCGTTTGCCTTGAGGAAACAGATTAAAATTATTACTCATTAACATTTTTACCTCACCAAAATAAACATAAAATAGATATACACACACACTCTTGTGAACTTAATTAAGCAATACCTTCCAAACAGTAAGTTCCAATAGAGGTGAAGAGAATATCAGAGTCCTTAGAGATCTGTTTAATGCCAGTAACATATCAGACTTTCCTACTTGTCTCCACAATCTATTTTCTTCCTCCATGCAGAGATTGCTGTTTTTTTGTTTTTTTTTTAACTAAGACTTATTACTACCTCCAAATCAAACTAGCTATCTAACAAAACCTCACTGAACAGTTTTAGAAGGCCTCTTTCCCACCTCTAAACAATTCATGTTAGGTCTGAGCTCAGTGGAAAAAGCTCATGCCTCTTAGCATGTATGACTCCATGGGCTCAACCTTCAGCATTGCATCACCTCCAAACCCTACAAACATCCCAGTTCAACAGCAGTCTTCTATCCACCATCTTTCTTCCAGGTGTGTGTGTGTAAGTGCTATGTTGGATACCTAAATTATACTTGGCTTAATATTGGCTTCATTTGTACCTGTGCAAATTAAAAGAACCTCTGTAGATTTCAACTCCACCCCCAGTTTTTTTTTTTTAAATATTTATTATGTATACAATATACAGAAGAGGGTACCAGATGTCATTATAGATGGTTCTGAGCCACCATGTGGTTGCTGGGAATTGAACTCAGGTCCTCTGGAAGAACAGTCAGTGCTCCTAACCTCTAAGCCATCTCTCCAGCCCCGCACCACCAGTTTTCCCCTCAGGATCAGAACTATTTGAGCAAAGCTTCGTAGAAGAGTAAGATATTAAAACTACCAGCTTCTGGGGCTGGAATGCATCTCTGAGCACTTGGCTCCTGTGTGCAAGGTGAAGTTCCAGAACCACACAAAAATAAAGTGAACAGTATTAGCATTTTGGGCTGGGTGCCACATGGTATGCCTTTAATCCCAGCACTCGGAGGCAGAGGCAGGTAGATCTGAGTTTTAGGCTAGCCTGGTCTACACAGTGAGTTTTAGGACATCCAGGACTACACAGGGAAACTTGTCTTGGAGAGGAGGTGCTCAAGCTTCTAGTAATCTGCACATGACCACTGATGCGGTTGGCATTCTTTGAAAGCATGTAGCCACCTGAGATTTTTAATCATATAGTTATTAAGGCCACAATGCTACCCATACTTATCAGAAACATTTGTGGCCCATTTGCACATCATATGTAGAATTCTCTATAGTTTAGAGGATTATAAACCATTTGGCTTTCAAGCATAGTGACATTGAGCTGTGTAAAAGACGCATTACTCTAGTTCTAAAATAAGTAATCATGCCAATCTACAAAGAACTCAGATGTATAAGTCATTGTAAGGAGGAAAAGTTCAATATAATTTGCTGATTTCATTTTTTTTTTAAAGAAATAAAATACAGTGATTTTACTTGATGTCTCAGCCCTATTCCTACTTTTAACTTGAAGAGGATAGGAATGTTTTACTTCATCAATATCTGTGGCAAAATCTATTTCTATATTTGTGAAAAGGAGGGCAGTAACTTTTGTTTTTGATCTAAAGCTAAAACCACTTCTAATATAAATGCTAGGTGGCTCCATTGTTTTACATTCTTTCCAAAGGTTACAAGGGCTGTCAATTTTAAACTTAAGTACTGTACTTCTCTGTTATCTTTAGAAACTGGTAGAAGTTTTACCACTCTGCTAGATGCAGAGAGAGAGAACTCTTAAATTTTCTCGTTTGCCAATATTTTCCAGAAAACTAGCCCACTAAAAGTATTGTTCTCTTAAAGCTGAAACAAAAGAGAGTATTAAAATGTTAAAAGGTGGGAAGCTTAATTCTAATTTTTGAAATTCTATCTTGGGTCAGAGTTCAAAGAAGACTGGAGATATAGCTGATATAATGATCCACTAATTAAATGCTGAGATGACACCCCTAAAATCTTACATATCCTTCCCAATTCAGCTGCCCGGATGGTTACTTGGGAACAGCTTCGTTATGGTTTCCAATTCAAACTGCATTCACTGCTGCCTGTGGAGAGGAAACATCTTGAAAGACCCAGGTAAACTTAAAATTGTGTCTTTGGAAGTTATACAATGTAGAGACATAAATTTTAGACAACCATTAATACAAAGAAGTAAAGGTTCAAAAGATGCTCGAACTGGCACTTTTTTGACCAAAAAGGCTTTAAACTGAATAAATGTCAAATTGGCATTTGATTGTATTTTCTGTAAGATATGTGACAATTTTAAGTACAATCCCAGCACTGAGAAATCTGAAGCAGGAGGATTTTGAGTTTGAGAGCCAGCCTAGTCTATATGTCAAGACCCTCTCTGAACAAACAAAATTCATTATCCAATATTAAACTTTCTGCTGCCACCTGGAAAAAAAAAATTGCTCATTACAAAAATATCGGCATGTATAACTTGGAGTAAACCACTCTCTACAGAAGAGCCAGAAAGAGGACATGAAACCAAGTAAATGATTCTTCTTTTTCAACTCAGTTTATTGTCTGTACTGTCTATGGAAGTGGTTATTTATATTATATATATATATACACATAATAAAAAAATACCTTCATTGCATTATTCAGATACTCTTTGGTATGTAATTATATTTCATTTTGTAATATTTGTTATTAAGTAAATATAAGTTAGTATTTGTTATTAAACAAGTATAAGGGTCAAGGAACATAGTTCAGGGGAACTATGTACATAACATACTCAAGATCCTGGGTTCAATATTCAGCACCCCACACCAAACCAAAAGAAACCACATTATTCATCCTTTTAAACTAACTCTTATTTCCCCATTTCCTAAAAGGCATTTAATATCATACTATGAGAATTCATCTGCCAAGATAGTATTTGCTTTTAAGTTTTTTCCAATTCGTTAACCTGATTAGTGAACCCTTCTTCAGGGATGGGAACATACAGGCCAATGGTAGAGAACTTGCCCAGCATTTGTGGTGTGAGAAAACTTACTTTCCCCTTCTGCAGCAAGTGAAAATAATTAGGAATGTCTTCAAAGTTGAAGTGTGCTAGCATTGTTCCAAAATAAAAATATAAACTAAAAAAAAAAAAAAAAGTTTAAGCCAGGTGGTGAAGACTTAAATTCTCTGTGAGCTGGAGGCCAGCCTGGTCTACAGATGAAGTTCCAGGACTTAAACAGAGAAACCCTGTCTAGGGGTGGGAGAAGTGGGGATGGAGGTGGGGAGTAGAGTTTTAACTATCACATTTTAAGTACTCATCTTACTTACCTAGTGCCCTAGGATCTCAGAATCTAGTGATGAAGCTAAACAGTAAGTCTCCAGGAAGCCTCATATAGCATACTTAGGCGACTTTTCTGATTAACTTTCACTTTTCACCATGATTTCATTGTTTTCTAGGTTTAGAACTTCCGTATACCTAACATTTTTAGTGGTATTTAAGGCAAAAAAGGGTGTTGACTTAGGAGCTAAAAATTCATAGCCTTGAATATGTGGTCCAACATGACACTCAATAAAAAGCCTTGTAGAACTGTGCTAATCAGTGAACTTCTTGTAATTTGGGTCTGTTATGTTTCCTAATACAATGGCCATTTCCCTTGTATGACTCCTGTATTCTGAAATAGGTCCACACTGGAAAAATCAATTTTGAAATTTTACTTCAGTTAGTTAAAATTTACTAACCACAAGTATAGTATAGTAATACTACTATAGTGACATGATTCCAGGGTTTTTAGACAAGATCCTGTGTGGTATTAATGATAACACATATATACTTATTATCAATATAAGCAATACAGTAAGCTCTATAATGCCCAAGAAGCAAGACTATTGTTCCCATTCAATCTTGAATTTCTAAAGAAAAACTGTTTTTAACCTGTTAGAGGTAAGTAATAAGTGGAACAGAAGAACCTATGACATGTTTCCTGGCTTTGCTTGTAGTCCACAGACTCAACAAATTTGGACACCCCAAAGATACCAATTCCCCACAACCAGGCACAGATTTCTCATACAGTGCTTCTTCTACATGCCCTTTTCCTTCTTTGCTACCACCATCCATCATTCGAACCATCAGAATAGAAAAACCTAAGGCTTCCAGGTCACAATAATAGCAGCAACTAAATCATAACATCTAGCCCTTCTCACATTCCCTGCCTAAGCAGCTTAGACTTCTAGCACACCAACCCTCAGGTGACTGAAGCCCAAAGAAAGTGACCTAACACAGTTGTAGAGAAACATCTTTGCAAACATAATGGGAAATGTTTACTTCCCTAAGAGTAAATTACACTTAAGAATAGTAAACATAATCTACTCATTTCAAAGAGAATGGAAGAAGTCGCTCTCACAGCTCCATGGTCTTACGTTCTTGCCTCTGCCTTGAGCTAGACTTCACGAAGCTCTACCACCCAAGCCCCAGAACAGTTCACCTTGAAACTCTGTGTTGTCAAGGCCCCTGATGGCCTCCACTGCATCCTCTGCCCGCTCCATGTGTACAAAGGCATAATCTTTCACGATGTCACATTCGATGACTGGGCCATACTCCTCAAACTTGGCCCTAAGCTCTTGGTTGGTACAAGTGGGGCTGATGTTGCCCACATGTAACTTGGTTGAAGCTTTGCTCTTATTCTTGCTGGCTTCCACATTGATGTTCACTCCGTGCAGCTTGTAGTGGTGCAGGTTGCGTATGGCATCCTCAGCGGCCGTCTTGTCCTCTATGTGCACAAAGCCATAGTTCTTAATGATGTCACATTCCAGCACCTTCCCGTACTGCTCGAAGAGCGAGCGGATCTCTTGCTCTGTGGCCTCCCGGGGCAGATTTCCAATGAACAGCTTCACCATTCTGACCAGAGCCTGGCAGATTACAAGCAAGATTTCAAAAGTCAGGCGTGAAGTGAGACATTGCATATAGCACTGCACCATTTCCGTTTAATGGCCCAGTTATTAATATCTTCTCGACCCTCACATAGTTAATTATTCCTTTTGAGAGAGGAACAGCAGTTTGTTCCTAAGTACTAGAAGCTGTGTGCCAATGCCAAACGAAGATTGGGGGGTCAGAGCACAAGGTCCAACATCTCCGTGAGGTCAGGGCATATCTAATCTACAAGGGTAGCTGCTTCAAGGTTTAGCATAGGCAAGAGAACGCCAAGCAGAAAGCAAAAGACATCTCAATGTTCCTAGTTACAAGATTTTGGAGGGAAATCTGTGTGCCTCTCCACAGCGCGGTATCAACTCGCACCACACTCTCAGAACGAAAAGCCCTCTGCTGCCCCCCCACACACACCTGAACCTCTGTCCTCGGGGACCCAGCCTCAGCTCCTGCATCCCAACAAAGACTCGCTCCGACCCCGGCCCCGCCCCCTCCGGACGCCCGGCCCCGCCTCCCTCCCTTGTCTTCCCGGGACCTTTCTCAGAAGATGAGGAGCCCCGAACCCGGGCCTTCCCGGGCCTCCCGAGATGCGGCCAGGCCCGGCTCTCGGGCTCCTCACACAGCCACAGCAGCTCCCCTACCTCCGGGTGGTGCCGGCGGTGGCGGCGGGTCCCGCGTCAGAGAGAACCCTACAAAATGGCGACGGCCGCTCGAGCCTCGGCGCGACCGAGCGCTTTCTCGCGCGCCAGCTCACGCACGCGCGGGTGCGCGCTGCCTGCCTCCCCCTCCCCCTCGTAGGAGCCGGGCGACCAATCCTGCGGCCGCACACAAATGGCCGCCCCCGTGCGGGGGCGGGGTCATGTGGTGACGGCACTGCGGAGGGGGGTTGGCCCGCCCCCAGCCCCGGCTAGCCAATCACCACCCTGGGAGAGGGTCGCGGCTCGCACGTCACAGGGGCTCGGGAAGCAACCACTGCCATGGCGAAACCGTAAGCCCGGGGGAGTCTGTCGCCATCACAATGGGTCGTGTTATTAGGCCTCCTGCCGAGGGAGACCGACGACAAAGGGTTGTCTCACCGGGCCCGCTAGACGGGGTTCCTCAGCCTCAGCGGCGGCTGACAGCGACACTTCCCAAGTCTAGGCACCACGTCCCTTATTTGGGTGGGAAGGAGCGAGAACTCCCTTACAGCAACTTGATTGTCACTGCATTTGTGTTGTCCATTTGCGAGGAAATCGAGCTTGAGAGTCGAGGGACGGAAAGACGATCTGTGGCAGAGCTGGGTTAGCTCTGAGGAAGGCATTTCTCTGTCCAAACTACTTGGTCATGTTTATGCATGAATATACGTGGACTGGACTTTCCCTCTCTCGCTGTGTATCTGTCATGGTTCCTGAAATGTGGCGACACTCCGCGAAATACGTGGTGTAGAAGTCCAGAGAGATTCCGAGTTTGGGAGTGGGAGTGTGACGGGGCTCCACAACCAGTCCCAAGCTGCGAGAAATGCAGGCAACTGTCAGGCTCCTGACTTTGAGCCGCGGTCCAAGGGCACCTCCTGGTGGCCGCAGGGTACTGGCTAGGTGGATTCCACAATCCCATTCACCAAAGTTCAGCAGTTTAGGGAGATTGACAGACTGCTTTGATCTCCTTACAGTAGAGGCGCTAGGCTGCTTGGTTGGTAAACACCACTCTGAACCATTGTGGTAGCTTCAACACCAGCTCCCCAAGCTACGTGGAAACATTTCTTGCACTCAAACCCATGTTTCCAAGTCATTTTGGAAGCCACTGTCTTTCCAATTTTAATATCAGACACATATTTTTAAAATTAATTTTTTTTGTTTTTTTTGTTTTTCCGAAAGAGTTTGTCTGTGTAGCCTTGGCCGTCCTGTAATTCGCTCTGGGTCTCAGATCACACAACTTGGCATTTTGGGTTCTGTCCTCAAATTCCCTGAAGTCTCCACAACTAATGTTCTGTAAACAGTTACCATCTTTTTCTAAAATTTTCATTTTTCACCCCTCCTCTTTTTTTCTTTTTGAGGTGGCCTTACTATTTAGCCAAGGCTGGCCAAGAACTGGCTGTGTAACCCAGAATCACAGTCTGCCTACTTCAGCCTCCCCAAAACTGGGAATTACAGATGTGCACCCCCATTTCTAGTCTCTGGTTTTTCTTTTTCTTTTTTTTTTTTTTTTAAATATTGAAAAGAATATGTAAGCTGGGTGGTGGTGGTAGTCCATGCTTTTAATTTCAGCACTGGGGAGTCAGAGGCAGGTGGAGCTTTGAGTTTGAGGCTAGCCTGGTCTACAGAATCCCAGGACAGCAAGGGCTACACAGAGAAACCCTGTTGAGAAAAAGAAAGCTAGGTACATATTTGTGTCTGTGTAAATGTATCCCATGTGTGTGCAGGTACCCACAGAGGCTGGAAGAGGGTGTCAGATCCCCTGGAGCTTGAGTTATAGATACCTGTGAGCTTTACAATGTTAGTGTTGAGAAATATTTTGGGGTCCTCTATAAGAGTAGTAATTGTTTGAACTGCTGAGCCATCTCTCCAGCCCCTGAGACAGGCCTTTTAATGCATGTATTTTTTTTCAATTCATTTAAAACTTTTCATTGTGGAAAATGTAGATGTATGATTAATTCCTCTGCACCTTTTATCTAGCATCAACATTTTGCCCAGCCTTTTATACACACTAATTAATTTTACCTCTAAGTAAATCAGTGTCATTATTATTTGCAGTATGGTGGGCCAAGCCCCAGAACCTTATCTGAACTATATGGCTACCATATGTGTTATGTCGGTATCATCTAATATTTATGTTCAAACTTTCCCTAAATTGTCACAAATTCCATTTTATAGTTGGGTTCTTTGCTGGACCGAAACAAGGTTCACCCATTGTATATTTGAATAAATTATGTAGATAGTATGCTGTGTAGCTAATTATTTCTTGCTTTCCTCACTTAGTGTGATGTGTTAAGTGTAATTCCTGTGATGTTCCTTGCTTCAGCCATGCATTTCACCACCCCTTTTTTGGAAAGAAGGTGCTAGAATTGCCTCAGTTCCTCAGCATCATAAACCAGGTTGTGAATAGCAGTCAGTGTGCTCTAATTCTTTTGGGGAATGTAAATCTAGGGGTTAAATTGCTGAGTTGCTGGGTCCCAGGAGTATATAAAACTAACATGTCTACAGAGTACTGAGTTTCCAGAAAACCTCTGCTGGCATATCCTCTTATTTCCAACATGTAAGAGGCACTCTTTTTTCTCTACCAGGGTTTGAACTTCAGTTCCCTAATTTTTATCAAAGAGGTGTAAGGTATTATTTCCAACTTTCTTTGATTTGCTTTTGTCTCATGACTAATGATTTTTAAATACCTTCTTGTTCTTTAAGTCTTGGAGTTTGTACTCATATAAATGTTCTGCCCTTATCTTCTGCTTATTTTTCAGTTTGCAGGCTTTGTATTGAGCTGTAGGATTTTGCTACATACTGTAGATATTTCTTATTGGCTTCAAATAACTTGTCTTTCCACTGGAAGTAAATTAGGTTGTTTTTTTGAGACAGACTGTAAATCTTTTTTAATGTAACCAAATTAATTACTGTTTCATAAAGCTTGCTCCTTAACATTCCTTTTGAGACCCTCTCCCACCGCAGATCAAATGCATAGTCTGTGTTCTCTTCCATTCCCAGTAGCTTTCACATTTAGGTCTGTGGTCCATTTTGAACAGTGCTAGCCAATGGAGATATAAGCCATATTAATAATTCAAAATGAACTGGGGAAATGGTCTATGGGTGCAACTCAATGGCAAAGCATTTATCTAACATGCACAAGACCCTTTGTTTCATACATAGCACCATAGTAAATAGATTTTAAAATATACAAATTTCCAGTAAACATCAAAATATAAACATTTGAAATCTATTTTAATAATCCTGACATTTCAACATATATTCAATATAAAAATTGAGATGTTAGAATTCCCGCTAAACTTCTGGAAATCTGATATTTCATACCTTCAGCAAATCAAAGTTTAGAGTTACCACACTTTGTGTACTCTGTAGTCCCATCGGGCCAGTGGCTACCATGGGTCAACATAAGTTAGATCCACCCTTGTCAATAGTGTTCAGCAAAAATAGGAACAAGTTCAAAGCTCTTGGCATCCCTCCATCTATCATCCTTCCTCTCTTTCACCAGCATTCAAAAGTTTCTCTCCTGAAGACTGGCTTCCTAGTCCTGTGCTTACCCTCTTCTCCATTCTGCCCATATGGAATCATACCAGGAAGTAGCTTCTGCCGCCACGTGTGTAGATGACTCTCACCTAATTCCTGGCTTCCTTTTTCATTAACAATGACATTTCTGCAGAAACACATCAGTTGGTGGCACTACTTATTACCTTTAGACTGACATAATCATTTTTTCATTAATCTCTTTCACATACATACTACATTTGCATCTAAGCTTTTCAGTTATTGTTTTTCCCCAAGCCACATAATCTGGGCCATCCACAAGGGCTCTCCCATGTCTACAGGGGAGATTTCAGAGCTGTATTTGAATTATGAGTAAAGGTGTCTCAGTCCTTCTGATGAGATGTGTTGTATGTGGATGGGCTGTTGCTGTTGTACTTTACATATTTACATGTTCAGTGGGGTACTGAAGCCACTCACTTTAAGGAAAGGGATAATTACCCTGTAAATGATCTGCTGTGCCAGACTGAAGTATGGAGCCCATTCTGAGGTTGTGTGGTATTGGTCCCTAGCCTGCACACACCTGACTCTACTTGTCATTGTTTTGACTGATAGCAGTCAGTCAGGGTTTCTGGGGCCCTTGGTGAGTTATGCTAAGACAGGCTAGTTTTCCTAAGTCAAATAGACCCAAAACTTCCAGTTTTAGTACCTCCTTTTTAAACACTGCAACTTTAAGAAAAAATAGTTCTCTCAATCTCTAGAATATACTGTATGTTTATTTACATGCTTGGAGTGTATCTTGTGGATTCCTAGGGTGACATTCTTCTAGAGTTCAGGAAGGGGACCCTGCCACTCTTCTGATTCTGTGTGAGCGAGCTCCAGGTGCTCAGCTTTCCACTGCCGGGTAAGCTGTAGCTGAGAGTAGGTTGTAAAAACATTCCTCACCACCCCTTACTGAAAACAATTGAGAGACTTGAGAGTGAGGAATAGTGTTGGGGGCTAGGAGTGTAGTCTGGTGGTAGTGTTTGCCTAGAATGCATGAGGCCCAGGGTTCCACCCCCCAGCAAGAAATTAAACAACTTTTTTTAAAAAGTGTTCATCAGGAAGAGTGATTTGCTGCTTTTTAAATATGAATACTGTTAATTAACATCAACCCAAACCCCAGGAAATGTCTTTGGTCTAAACAGAGGCTTAGCATAGGTCTATCTGGTGAAACAGCTCACTCTCATGGGGAGACTAAGATAGAGAGGCTCTCAGGATCAATGATTCTTTGATTCATTGAGGCTCAGAAGGCGGGGTAGAGTGGACATCTGACACACATGAGACTAGAACCAGAGAGGCTATGGTCACAAAAGGAATAACACCAAGAGGCAGTGAGAGAAGCTGAGCTGTTTAATCACCTCCTTGGATAGACTCAAGGATGTGGCTACTCCTGAACAACTTGCCCCCAGGAGCCACCTCGAGTGGCTGGAGGAATAGCCACTTGAGTCAGAGGGTGAGGCAGGATGGACAGGGAAGGCGTCAGTGCCTCCCACTCCATCAGCTGCTGCTCCTGCCCTCGGGTCCTGCTTCAGCGCTGAGAGGGTCCTTGCTAATTCCAGAGGCAAAGAACTGGATGGTGGATGGCACACCCTAGCTGTGGTGGCACAATGACCCTGAGGCAGGGACAGTGGTTCCCACATAGCCCACGTTTAGGGTGACACTATCTGCACCATGGTGGGGGGAGAGGCATAAGGCTTGGGAAGAGGTGACAAGATGGGAGAGAGTAATCTTAGGGGTTGCCTGGGTCCCACCACCAGCTGAATTAGACAGCAGAAGAGAAGGGTGTTTGTGGGAACTCTCCTTTGTCCTCAGTGACAGACAGTTCCTGGTGATGGGCTGACCTGAGCAGCAGACCCTAGCAGCAGGCAGTTGTCCTGACAGGATGGTGGTCAGTCTCTGTCAATAGTCCCTGGCAGTTTCCTTAATGGAGGAAGGGAGCTGGCCTGGGAGTCTTGCCTCCAACTACTTGTTCTTCTTAAAGAAGCTGAATCGTTTTTCTCGCTCTCTTTCTCTGCCATCCTTGCTTCGCAGCACGATGGAGCCCTCGGGCTGTGACACAGGGGGCATAGTCATGGCTCGGGTCAGACCCCGGCTGGCACTGGGCACCACCGGCTCTTCCGGCTCTCCAGAAGCAGAGGATGCAGTGGCAATGGCTGCATTCACCACTCTCAGCCATGAGCTCATCTCCGCCTGTAAGAGACAGGGAGACATCAGCTCATACTCAAGGACTTTGACCTGGGACCACATATAGCAGACAGAAAGAAAGTGTTATAGAAGTAAGTAAAAAAAAGAGATTGACGTTTTCATTTTAGAAAGAGAAAAAGGACTGCTTTAGGATAGGGAACCTCAGCTGGTCATGGTGGCAATATACTTGTGAGCTCAGACTCAGGAGGCTGAGCTAGGAGGCCTGCTATGAGTCCAAGGCCACTCTGGAATCGGAGCAAAGCCTACAGAGTGAGACCTTGTCTTGTAAGACAAAACACTGACAGAGAGGGCACAGCAGGACAGGGGAAGGCTCACCTCATCCTTTGCCTGGAATAAGTATTCTTTGCCATCCTGTAAGCTGTGGGGAAAGAAGGCACAGGGCAGAGCTAAGAACCTGTATTTGGCATGTGCGTGTTCTGTGAGCTCAGTACTCTCCCAGGACTGCACTGACTGGGAGGGCACAGCCCTCAAGGCCAGGCCATATTTTACATAGTCTTCCTAGCTTCAGGATTTTGCAGATGTACAAAAGCAGATTCTTTCTGATAGATCTCAGGGGCAATGTTAAGCTTATTTTGGTCCAAGGCCATGCAGGCTCTTGCTGACAGTGGGCAGGCCCCCGGAAGCTAGGGTGAGCCAGCATTCTGACCTCACATTTCCCATCCAAGATAACTTTACAGCCTATGTTTTATCTCCTCCATTCTAGTATGATTCAGAACCCAGAATGTCCACTGTCTTCCACCTACTAATGTACCCAGGCACATAGCACAGCAGCTCCTTTCGTATGCTGTCTTCAGGTCCTTCCTTCCCTCTGGACCTTGCTCAGGGGTCATCTCCCTTTCCTGATTTCTGACTCCCTCCATCCCAACCTGAGAGTAGCCCTGGTTCCTACCCCAGCTTGAAGACATGTTTGCGTTTCCGATAGTCAAAGGCCACACTGCCCTGGGCCCTGGCCAGACTGACAGGCACTTCTCCATGGTATGGCACTCCTGCACTAGCTGCCCTGGCATCCTTGTAAAAGCCGAGGCTCCCACGCCGAAGTACACAGTACACGTTCTGCCAGGACCTGGGGAAACATGGCAGGGTCAGAAACCTGGTTGCTAGGTGGACTGGTGACATTTGTGGGTCCTGTATCATGTGACAGATCACTTGTGGCCCTCCTCTGAGCTTGTGAGAGTCCTGAATTCCAGCCCTTTCCCAAAGGACAAACTCCTATACAGTGCTTCCCTTCCTGTCTAGGAAGTTTCCAGGAAACCCTCCTCAGAAACAGAAACCTGAGATGCCACAGGCTCTGCACAGCCAGGCCTGATACCTATTGGCAGCTTTCTTGTTGAAGGCCTCCATCTCCTGTTTGCGGCACAGCATCCCTTCCATCTGTTCCTGAGCAGAGAGCTCAGGGCCTCGAGTGGGCAAGGTGGCAGCAGAGGCTGATTCAGATGATCTGCTCTGGGGCATTGGAGAAGGGGCAGGGCCCCTTGGCCGGGTCTGCCTCTCTCCCCGGGGCCCATTGGATTCGTCTCCTGTGCCAGATCCCTGTGGGAGAAAAACCATGTCATTGCTAGTGGGTGATATGGAGGGTACCTTGCCTTGGAGTCAGGAAGTTCTACAGCCAGGCGTTGGTCTGCTAGCCCAAGCTTCTGATGAGCCTCATACCCAGGATCCATGCCCACTTCTTTTGTCCCTTCCGTCCCCAGGTACCGAAATCCACCCCTCCAGAGAGACTCACAGGCCCTTCCGGGACACTGCTCTGTTCAAGTCTTTGCTGTTCGAGCAGGGGCTGCAAAGATAAGAAGCTGTGAGGATGTGGGGTCTGGCAGGGTCGAAAGGAATGTTCATGGACATGAAATTACCTGTGAGGACTCTGTGTCTGTGCAGACCCCGTTAATACTGGGTGCTTGTGTGGAATGTGGCAGTTGTGACTGGTTTCTAGAATAATCAAATGTGACACAGAATAACTATCTGTGGCTTGCTTAGCCTCAGCCTCAGCCTCCTGGCTCAGGTGCCCAGCTCTTACCCATCCCAGGCAGTGTCAGGAGCTGTCTGGCCATCAACCAGACTCCCTTGGGGCCGACTAGCCATGGGCTCTGGAGTAGGAGGCTGTTTCCTCCGTTCCTCCTCCTCCCTTTTTCTCTTCCGCTCCTTCTCTCGTTCTTCCAGCTGTCAAGAAATGCTGAGATAAGCAAGTGCCATGGGGAGGAGAGAAGCTGAAATGTCTCAGCTGTAGCCCAAAAGATAGGAGATGGAGAAGAGACCCTAGAAGGCAGGGCAAGAAGCAGTGATCTTAGTAGCCCCAGGCTGACAGCTGTGGTCACGTAACAGAAGAGCCCCCTCACCCCCTGCAGAGAAGCAGTGCTGTGGGAAGAGAAGACAAGAACAGGGCTGGGGCTGCAGTGGCATTGGGCACCTCTGGGGTCGCACAGTCCTCACCGCAGTGAGCTTCTCCAGTGCACTGAACCGCTCCTCCCAGGCCACTGCTGACTTCTGGAAGGCTTCATGCCGCTTGATGAGGCTCTCCACTTCATCCACGGTGCAACCCAGCTCTGCACTTCTTACTAATGGCTCCTGGCTGCAGAGCCAGGCCTCTGCCATCCCTGCATCTCTCCCAAACACAAGCACCTCCAAAACTGTCATGGTTGGCGGTGGGGAGGTCATAGAGAGATGGAAAATTAGAGTACATAGTGGCAGGGTATGGTAGCAGTAGCAACCTCAAGTACAGAGACAGAGAACATAATTGTCCCAGAGCACTGTCAGGAGGTACTAAGGACAGGATCGTGGAATTCCACACCCAGGGTTCCTGGTATCATGCTCTGTGAACACTGCAAGTAGGCAATGCCCAGGCCTTTCTCACAAGCCCTCCCTTCTCCCACAGTGGCTCACCAAGCTGCAGCCAGTCCATCTTCTCCTGCCACTTGTCAGCTGTCTCCTGGCGCCGGGACTGTAGCTGAGACAGCTTCTCTGAGATCTGGGGGGTATGGGAAGGAGGCATGACTTAGGACCTAATGAGGCCTTTCCAAGTTCTCTGGGAGCCACTGAAGTACTGCCATGACTTCTAGTGTCAAAGGAGAGGAAAATAGTTCTGAGGGAGAAGTGGGATTTTAGAAATCTCTGAATATCACTGAGGACAGTGGAAGAATTCCTGACAAGAAAGAGTGACAAGAAGCAGAAGATAAGACAAATCAAAGCTGGCAAGGTGGGGCACACTTGGGAGGAAGGGTACAGCAAGAGAACTGTGGACAGCCTGAGCTCCGAGGTGACATCTTGTCTCAACAAACAAACAAACAAAAACCACCAAAACAATAACAACAACAAAACCAACCAACCAACCAACATGAACAGAAAGAAATTTCAGAAATAAGCCATGTTTGGTGTGGCTGGCCAGGTTCTCTCCGGGTCTCACCTACCTCCTCAGCTGCATAGTGGTTCCGTGCCAGCAGCTCCTGCCCCATGTCAATGCAGGAAGAAAATCGGTCTGCTCTGGCCTCTATCTCTGCTTTGATGCCTTGTTGGTTCTTGATGACTAAATCTGCAGAGGACACATCCCTAGGCCAATACAAAGATGGTATTACCAGCTGCCACAGCCAGCCCACCACAGCCACCAGGAGTATCACATAACCTGTGGAGGATGCCAGGCACTAGGTCTCACCGGGGCCGCTCCTGGGCATCCATCTGCAAGTTAATCCCATCCATCCAAAGCATCAATTCTCGGACAGCCTTGAAGAATCGGAACTTATCCGTGGTGTCCAGTAACAACTGACGACGGGCAGCAGAACTTCCCTGGAGTTGTGCCCAGGCTTCAGCCACTGCCTGCATGTGACGGCCAATCTCCTCGGCCTTGTCTCCAGCATAGGCCTTCTGTAGCCTGTGGCCATCGTCCTGAACCTGCTGGACCTATGAGACCCCAAGTCTGAGTCAGGGAGAGCTGGGAGATAGAGATCTGAAGTTCTCTCATCCCTGCCCTGCTTTCTACCTCCTCTTGGTTTCACCAGCCAAAGAGGTGGTAGAAGAACCAAGGTTCAGAGCCCCACCTACCATTCTCTGTCCTAATGGACATCATCTGGGGCCTAGACCTACCCCAGGGGATAGGGTTCTAAAGTCAAGTTGAGCTATCCTATCCAGAGTGTCAGGGACATTGAAAAGTCACTAGATATGCAGCCTGCAGAGTAGATTTGGGTTGGGGCTGACTGGTCATATGGGATTGAAGGAATGATCTGTGTTAGTTTTGTAAATCCAGAATTCTGGCCTGACTGGCATCAGGAGGAGGTTTGGGCATAGCATGAAGGATCTTGCAGCCACTGAGACCACTAGAAAGTCATGGGTCTTCATTACAAGTGTGAACGTAGCCAGTGGGATGCCTCAATGTGTAAAAAGCACTTGCTGAAGCCTGATTACTGGAACCTAAAGTACAAGGATAGAACCCAAGTTGTCCCCTGACCTCCATCCATACATTGAGGTATGTGTGCTGTGATGCATGTGTGCACACACATACTAAAAAACAAGCCTGAATGTGGTAGCTGATGTCTAGTCCTGGAGTGATATTCATCTTATCTTCAAATGCCCCTTTATGGGTGCCAGCCTCCCACCCTCTCAGAGATCATCCCAAGCACACGACCTCCCCCAACCCCCACCAAATAGCTCCCTCTCAGCCTTCCCTCCCCGACTAGGGTCAGACCTGGGTGCTGAGGGCTTGGATGTCATGCTCGTAGGCACAGTGCCGGCGCTGCAGGGCCTCAGCAGCATTGAGGTCTCGGCCAGTCCCATCTGGGAGCTGCTGCTGCTTGTGCTGTACCCGTGCCAGGGCCTGCCGGGCCCCATGCAGGAAACGCTGCAGCTCATATGCAGCAGCCAGCACCTGACCTCTTGTGTCCAGCAGCTCCAGCAGGTCAGCCCAGGCCTCGTTGAGACTGTCTTTCCACTCAGCCACAGTGGCCCGTGCAGCATGGCCTCCAGAAATGAGCCCATTGGCCAGTGCATTGGCACTATCTACACGCTCCTGCCCAATGGTGTTGGTGTCCCGGGAAAACTCTCGGAATTTGTCCCGGAGCATCTGATGGAGGAAGCATTTGTAGAGTCAGGGATGAGACCTAGTGTGCGAGGTCCCTGACTCATGGAGCAGTCACTTCTCTCCCCAAAACCAAGAACCCACTGGTGCAGGTGTGGCAGCTTTAAATTTACACCTGTATGCTGCTTAACAGTGAGAATACATCCTGAGAAATGCATTGCTGGGGAATTTCACTGAGATGTATATGTGAACGAAGATGGCTGGAGTGACTGACATAATACTACAGTCCTATATAGCACCTGACATCCTAAAGGCACCCAGAGGCACTTTGAACCTTTAGCCCTTAACAAGGACACCCTAAGAATGGTTAAGATGTACCAGAGGGCCCAAACTAACCACAGAAAAGAATATAAAGCTCACCCTGTTGTATTGAGGTCTGTTGGAAAAGAATAGCAGTTTCATTTTTATTCTCACCTATGGTCACCCCCACACCCATCTTTCTGCATAACTGCTCAAGTTATATAACTTAAAACCCACAAGAACAGTGCCTTCCCTGTCTGCCTCTGTGTCCCCACCCTCATTACCCTGTTTGGGCCGAGGTTTTGGTCTCTATGGGCCCTTCCTAGTGTTGATCTGTGTGGCACTCACAGTCACATGTTCATAGTCCTGGCCCAGCTCATGGGAGGCTGCTACAACTTCCCGTTCCTGTATCCACTGTTCCAGGTCATCTAGTTCCCTGCGGAGCTGACACAATCGGAGGTGCTCCTGCAGGCGCTCACGCCGCTCTCCTGCCAGCTCCTTGAGGCTGGCATACAACTTGTCCACCTGGGCTTGACGGATTGTTAGCCTTGTGCTGCACGGGTGGGTAGAGAGAATGGCTTGTTCCATGGAACTCTGTCTTTTATGTTCCTGCTTGCCAAGTCCCCGGCTTTTCCCAGCTCTCTAGTCTGTTCTGTATGCACATGGTTCAGAAGACACCACAATTCCTATACTTTCCAGAACCAGCCCTCCTCCCCGCCAGGATCTAGACCCTTTGATACTCACACACTCACCTCTCTGGATGGTCATTGTCAATCATATCTTGGCTGCTGGCTGCTAGTTGTTTGATGGTTTGGGCATAGTCAGCAAGGGCTTGCTCTAGTACCTGATGTTTCTTCACCTCTGCCTGGGCACTCAACTCATCCTGGGAGAGGGAAAAGGGAACATCAGACAGCAGGGGCCAGGGCAGGAAGAATTGGCCACACAAGCAACCATTGCTCTGCCTCTCACCTTAGCTTTCTCCTGGCCCATCATGTGCAGCTCTTGTTCACCCATCCAAGCCTCAGCCTCTGCAGCATCACGATAGAATTGCTGGGCTCGAAGGGCATCTTCTAGTCGCTTACCCCGAAGTTCTAGCTCATGGCTCAGGCGTTTCCACATCTCCTGGAGCTCAGCCAGCTCTGGACCTGCTGCTGCTGCCCCCAGAGCACGCTGCCTCTCTTTGAGGTCTGCAATCCGGGGCTCATGGCCCTGGATCTCCTTCTGCAGGGTCTGTCCCAGCCACAGAAGATACACTGAAAGGCTTGCAAAAGAAACCCCAAGCCTATATCCCCTTAGACCTGCTCCACCTGGAGTCCTCCCTACATGCTTTTCCTTCCTGAAGCCTCTTGCAGACTCTCTCCCCAGACTCAGGGATACAATGGGATGTCCCTCCAATCCTCATGCTTTCCCGCTGACAGAGGCCACCTTCCCGAGCTAAGGAAAGTTAAATCGCCAAGGCTAGGGTTACATAGCAACAAGATAATGTCATAGAAATCCTATCATAGGAGAAAACAAAGGAGCTAGACATGGCAGCTTACATACACCTTTAATCCCTGCAGACACAAGGAGGAGGCTTTCGGGAACTTTGTTCTTACTCTTATCCTGTGCCTCACCTGGTTTTTCTTCATGAGAAGCTGGACACTGGGTAGGTCCTTGCCATGTTCCATAGAGCTAGCCATGGGTAGCCGCTCAGTCACCCACAACTGGAAAGAAAGGAAAAGTTAATAGAGATGCAAAGAGGAGCTAACTAGGGCTACAGTTAGCCCTAGTATGCAGGGAGCAGCCATCACATTCTAGGGTAGAGGCCCTTGCAGAACATCCTTAGAGGAGACAGTCTCAACATAGAAGAGAAGAGGGGATGGAGGACTGTGAGCATCTCTCTGGTGCCCAGAAAGAGGGTAGAGAACCACACAGCTGGGAGAGCTTGCCAGTCTGTGCCCAGCCTGGTGACTCACTATCTCATCCTCCACATCCCGGTGGAACTGATGCCGCTCTCGGGAGGCTTGCAGGCGCTGACAGCGCTCCTTCATGGGCTGGCACAGGGCCCTGAACTTCTCCTCCACAGCCCTGGAGGTCCTTTCTACCTCCCCTGCACTCTGGTCTTCCTGGGCTAGGGCCTTTGCCTGGGCCTGGATCGCCTCTACCTCCTTCTCTCTCACAGCCATCTCCCGTTCCAGCATCTACAAACAGAGGAAACAGAGATGTCGGCACCACACTTCACCTCCACACTCAGAAGACAGCCGCTATCAAGCCAGCCATGATTCCTGGGCCCCAGGGAGAACAACCTCTCATGGTATGAATCAA